>JABUQX010056012.1:20000-40463 GCA_015478945.1 Trachelipus rathkii
GCCCCTTCATTCTGACGGAAGTTGGGCCCCGCGGAGTGGGTCCATTTAAGACATGTAGTTACCGTCGCCGCAAGGCCTTAGCCCTTTCCCTAGTCGAATACGGAAGTGGCCGAGGTACTGTTTATTGGAACGGTAGTGACGTTTCCAACTCACTTCAGTTTTTCCCAGAAGCTTTTGGAATGGCCATAGCTCGCCCTCACTTGGACGGAAGTGGCCGACAAGTGGGTCCCATTTTAGACGGTAGTGACCGTCGCCCCCCATTCTGGCGGAAGTGGCCGCAGTCTGGGCTCCCTTATATGTAACATCTATTAAACACACGTAAGCTGACCTTTTTGTAACAGTTCTATTCTAGTAGGTATACGAGTCTTTTCTGTGCTACGAATTCTACACGCTTACTCCGAAGTTACCACGCTCACAAGTTACCACGCTCACGAAGTTACCACCACGCTCGAAGTTACCACGCTCACGAAGTTACCACCACGCTCACTAAAGCCACGTGTCACGTTTATTGCAATTAAAGATTACTTTTACTACCATTTTGTGTCTAATAAAGAATATAATAATAATAAAGTCATTGCTAAATAAAAGTTTTATTATCCTGTCACCTGAAGATTGTCTTGTCAAAGTTTAAAATCTTACATTGGTGGCAGCGGTGGGACAATCGCACAGTAGACAATTGCACAGTATTAGCTTTGCTAGACAGGTGACAGGCAGTTAATAATAAATGTCAATAGTAAAAGTAAAGTTAATAATCAATTTCAATAGTAAACTTGGATTAAAGATAAAGGTAAATAAAAATGTCGATAAATCGAAGACTAATAAAGAAATTGCAAAGGAAATTATTGCTAATGATAGTCATTAAAATCATAACAACACTTCAATCAAATAATGATAATGACCTTGTTAATAATCTTAATGAAAGTGATATCCTTTTTAAAGCATTAGTTCTTAACTATTTGAGAAAATTAAAAATCGTCCATGCGCATAAAAGAAATACGATAATTGTTTGTCTAAATGAGACTGAGCCTTTTCAAGGAAAGAAAAGAAAAAGAAAGAAAAAGAAGTTTGTCCAAATAAACGATAGTTATAGTAGTCATACTAATAGTGATAATATTAAGAATAATAACTTTAATGATATTAATCATATAAAGGATAATGGTAATATAGACAATACTAATAATGATGATTATAATATTAAATGGTATAGAGCTGATAATTATATTTTCTATAGTGATGATGAGAATAATAACGATAATAATATTAATGATAACCATATTATTCATAACGATTATAGACATAATGGTAATGGTAATGGTAAAGATGATAGTTGCAAGATTAATACAAATATTTGTGACGACGTTGATGATATTTATGATGATAATACTTATGGTAGCGTTAACGTTAATAATAAAAAAGAAATTGGTAATAGTAAAAATAATTCAGCAGACAGTAATAACAGTAATGATAATATTCCCAATAACAATAATGATGATTTAGAGAATAAAGCTATTAATGATATTGGTAATAAGAAGGATAATGATAATATTGTCAATGCTAATAAAGATTATAATATTAAATGGTATAATAAAAATAAAGATAATAATTATGCTTGCGATAGTGATAATGATAATAATAACGATATTGACGATAAATGTATTGTTTATAATGATTATAGTACTGATAGTAATAAAGACATTGGCAAAGATGATAATGAAAGTTGTAAAATTAACAATACAAGTAAACGTGACGACATAGATGTTCATAAAAAAGATGACAATAGTATTATTTATAGTAATAATGGCAACCTTAATGAAATCTGTAACGGTAAAGGTAATTCAGTAGATAGCTTTTCCTTCTTAAATCTTTATTTAGAACATTTAAAAGTATTTAATAATAATAATATTAATAGTGATAATGATGATAGTGATAATAAGGGTAACGATAATGGTAGTGATAATGATAATAATGATAAAAGAGATAATAACGGAAATAGTGATGGTAATAATAATGATAATAATAGTAACGGTGATGATAGTATTACTTATAACAATAACAACGATAGTGTTAATAAGAACGGTAAAAATAATATAAACCCTGTAAATAGCTTTTCCTTTTTGAATCTTTATCTGGAGCATCAAATATTGTTTAATTGTAATAATAAAAGTGACACTGATACTAATTATAGCAGTAATAATAGTTTTGATATTAAAAATGATGAGGAGAAAGGTAGCGATGATATTAGTAACGACGGCAATATTTAATCTATAAATATCCTTTAATTCTTAATCAGGAACATTTAATGTATATTTCCCTTTAATTTTCTGTATTGTATTGTTCATACCCTTAAGAAGCTAATGTTGTAATGTAAAGTAATTTTTTTAAGATGATTAAAGTTTCTGTAATATAATACATTCCGAGAAATTGCAAACTGTTGTTTAATTCATTAATGAGGATTAGTTGCTTTAGCAGTCTTTAAATGCTTATGAATTATGCCCTTACTTATTTAGTTATTCATAATGATTTTGTGAATTAAGTATTTAACTTATTGTTTGCATAAAGAAAGGTTAAAGAAAGATATGAGGAAGGGATAAAGATATCATTGAAAGGTTAATTGCAGAAAATGTTGATTATTCTTTTGATTTGAATTTTGAGATATTAGTTGATACTTAAGAACATAAAGTAATGTAGAATCTTAGAGTTGAGTATTGAAGTTCTCTTATTTAGTTTCCTTAAGTTTTGAAGTTATTAAAGTATTTTGTGATTATTGATTTGATGAAGTTATTGATGTTTTGAAAAATGATTTTAGTAATGATGATATTGTTTTAAAGATGATTAATTGGTTTAGTTTTCCGTTGCAACAGAGGATATTATTTATATTTATGTAGCTATAAGGCTATGGCAGAAGAGAGTCTGACCCACTACTCTTATTTTAGATGATTTAGATAGCTTAGGCTATGGCAGAAGAGAGTCTAACCCACTTCTCTTATTTAGTTTTGCCTTGCGGTTGACATGGTCTTGTCAAACCTATTTGCCGGTTTAGTCCAAAATAGTTAGATTTCCTAGGAAACGCTATTGCAAATCCGCTGAAATAGAACTAGGATGGTGAGTGAAGCGCTTAACTCACGCATGCTACTTCGGGGCAAGTTGACTTTTTTTTGTAATTATTTTATGCTGTTGATAATGATTAAACTGATCAAAGGTTTTATGTGAATAGTTTTACGAAAAGAAATCCATGGTATTAAATGAGAACATTGAAATGAACAGAGTAATTTAAGTAATGAAAGGAATGAGGAATATTTTGTTGAAGTCTGAAGGAATGCTGAGAGGTTAAGATCTTTTGCGAAAGATCTCGGAATAAGTTAGTAATTTTTTTTTGCTTTAACGTAATTTTTCTTGTTTTTATTTAGTATCCCGTTCCTGATTAAAGATTCTTGTAAATATGTAAATATAGGTTTAAGTTTTGATAAATATTTCATTGCCGAAGTTCTAATATTATCGAAGTGTAAATAATTTAAATAAACTTAACATATATTGTTTATATTAGAATTAGTTTAGAATAAGTGTGGAATAATCTATTCTTTAATAAAAAAGTTGAAATCTTAAAGAGGGGGCAGTGTAAAATTTTACTTTTTTCTATTCCAACTTCCTTTATGAAAGAACAGATTATTAAAGTCTCCCTTAAATTAGTCTTTTACGATAACTATTATATTATCATTTTATGTACAAATGTAACGAAGATTTGAGATGTTTTCATAAAAGATTCTATTTTATTATTTATAATTAAAATGCAATGGCTTTATTTTAGATTTCTTTATCAAATAAATGTATATACAAATAGAATAATGGAAAGAATACTTTTAAATCTTTTTGAGCTTCGCAATGATACGATTTTAGATCGATGCATTTGTTCTTCTCAAAAATGACGCGTATTCGTAATATTTTATTTTCATTTAATAATTTAAGAATCATTTAAATAAATGTTTAATTGTTTACTAAATGCATTTATATATTTATTATTATAAATATTAAAGTAGTTTTAATGTTTTAAGAGTTAATCAATTATTATTAAGCCTATTTTAGAAGGATGATATTTTGAAGCTTTTTCTTGCGTTTTAAAGATGCGGAACACATGCCGTTCTTAAGTTTCATTTTTGATTTTCTTTTCGTATTAAAGATATTTGAGGAACTTTATGTGTTAAATAATTAATTTTAAGATAATATTAGTAGTATTTAGTATTTTCCGTAGTCCAATAAGAATAATATTGCCATAAAATATTATTACAGTTTATAAATCGATTTTAGAGTTTGTACATAAATGTAATTATCGGATATATTTAAGATAAATTAGTTACCCTTTATTTTTCAAGAAGTACGAATAATTTAGACTTATTTTATTAAAGTTTATTTCTTTAGATTATGTAAATATTATTTTAAAAGTAATTCATTATAGTTAATAAATTATTTATTCAAACTTCTTTGAGGAATATAAGAGGCACGAGATTTGAGGATTTCAGAAAGCAACTAGGGAGTTCTCTAGGCTATCTCACAAGGCAACTGTGGTTAAACCGCTTTAGGGAAGCAATAGCATCCCAGCCGAAACCTCTTTTAGCTAACTAAGCTTCACTTGGTTAGCGGCAGTGCTTACGGAAGTGACCGAAGCATTGTTTCCTGGAACGGTAGTGACTGTTTCCCAAACCTTCGGGTTTCCCTAGAGCTTTGGAAGTGGCCATTAGCTCGCCCTCACTTGGACGGAAGTGGCCGACAAGTGGGTCCCATCTAAGACAGGTAGTTACCGTCGACCAAGGCCTTCAGCCTTTCCCTAGTCGAATTCGGTTTTGCCGGTTTGGCGGCAGTGCTTCTGGAAGTGGCCAAGGTACTGTTTATTGGAACGGTAGTGACCGTTTCCCAAACTCACTTCGAGTTTCCCTAGAGCTTTTGGAAGTGGCCATTAGCTCGCCCTCACTTGGACGGAAGTGGCCGACAAGTGGGTCCCATTTAAGACAGGTAGTTACCGTCGACCAAGGCCTTCAGCCTTTCCCTAGTCGAATTCGGTTTTGCCGGTTTGGCGGCAGTGCTTCTGGAAGTGGCCAAGGTACTGTTTATTGGAACGGTAGTGACCGTTTCCCAAACTCACTTCGAGTTTCCCCAGAGCTTTTGGAAGTGGCCATAGCTCGCCCTCATTCTGACGGAAGTGGCCGCGGAGTGGGTCCCATTTAGACGGTAGTTACCGTCGCCCAAGGCCTTCAGCCTTTCCCTAGTCGAATACGGAAGTGGCCGATTCGGCGCCAGTGCTTACGGAAGTGGCCGAGGTACTGTTTCTTGAACGGTAGTGACCGTTTCCCAAACTCACTTCGAGTTTCCCTAGAGCTTCTGGAAGTGGCCATAGCTCGGCCTCATTCTGACGGAAGTGGCAGTAGAGTGGGTCCCATATAAAGACGGTAGTTACTGTCGCCCAAGGCCTTCAGCCTTTCCCTAGTCGAATTCGGAAGTGGCCCCTTATATGTAACATCTATTAAACACACGTAAGCTGACCTTTTCTGTAACAGTTCTTTTAGTAGGTATACGAGTCTATTCTGTGCTACGAATTCTACACGCTTACTCCGAAGTTACCACGCTCACGAAGTTACCACGCTCACGAAGTTACCACGCTCACGAAGTTACCACGCTCACGAAGTTACCACCACGCTCACTAAAGCCACGTGTCACGTTTATTGCAATTAAAGATTACTTTTACTACCATTTTGTGTCTAATAAAGAATATAATAATAATAAAGTCATTGCTAAATAAAAGTTTTATTATCCTGTCACCTGAAGATTGTCTTGTCAAAGTATAAAATCTTACAAATATATATATATATATATATATTATATATATATATATATATTTATATATATATTTATATATATATTATATATATATAATATATATAGAGAAGAGAGAGAGTATAGAGAGAAGAGAGAGAAAGAGAGAGAGAGAGAGAGAGAGAGAGAGAGTTGTTATTTCCTTAGAGTGTTGGAAATAAACGAAAGTGCGAATGCGGATGTAATTTGAATGCCAGAATATTATCATCTAAAGATGTGAAACTTTTATTTATACTCCTACATTTATGCTGAATCTTCAAAAGAGTTGAAGACAGATGCGGATGAGTATAAGATTATCCCTACATTATTAGTAGACAGTATAATGCTCATTAGATATTTATATAATCCTTAAGTTTGTTTTCTCCATTGCAAAAAAAAATAAAAATAAAAAAAAAAAAAATAATTTCCACTTGTCAAACATTTCATCATTAGCTTTAATTATTCATGATTGTGGCCGTCAGTGACTTGTAATTACATCGTGAAAAATGATCAGAAGTATATTTTGTTTATAATTTTATAATTAAAAGTTTGCAGCTTACCTGCATCGACTTATTCGAGGAGGGAATCTTTCTAGGAACTTTATTCCTATAGGATCCGCACGAAAGTTCGAAAAATAGTCTTCAGACCGTCATGCCAAATATTCGAGTATATTCTAATATATTCCATTAATCTAATATTCTAATGATGTTTAATATTCTAATAATAATAATAAATTCAAATATTCTAATACTCTGATATATTCTAACACGTATCCATGTATATTCTAATAATTTTCAATTAAAATATAACCTTTTATTTTAGAAGGGTTATGTAAATGTTTACTTCATTTTTACTTTATATTGCATAAAACAAATATAGTTTTTTTTTTTTTTTTTTTTTTTTTTTCTTTTTTTTTTTTTTTTTTTTTTTTTTTTTTTTTTTAGATTGCATAAAAAAAGAAATTAGGTCTTTTCTTTTAAATCTCTTAGAATATTGTGATCAATGATTTGTTCAATATGGTTAATTAACTACAATATTTCTTTATTCAAAAATATTTCTCTCTCTCTCTCTCTCTCTCTCTCCTCTCTCTCTCTCTCTCTCTCTCTCTCTCTCTCTCCTCTCTCTCTCTCTTCTCTCTCTCTCTCTCTCTCTCTCTCTTCAAGGAACTCTATGCCTTTTGTAACTAATATCAATAATAGATCATTTTGAGAGGTTTCCACAGAGATTAATAAAATACGAATAATATACATTAAGAGGTTTATCTGAGAATAAACCATTCAAATGAATAATGAGTAATTAAAGTGTTGATAAAGGATGCCAAATTCAACAGATTCTCTATTAAAAAACTATATCTTTGTTTACAGATGGGGAATATAGGTAAAATAAAATTAGAAATCTCTCTCTCTCTCTCTCTCGTTTCCTTTCTTCTTAATTTTTCTTTTTGTGTGTCTCTCTCTCTCTCTCTCTCTCTCTCTCTCTCTCTCTCTCTCTCTCTCTCTCTCTCTCCTCACTTATATATGCAGTCTTTATATCTACTCATCCCCTCCTTTCCTACACACACACACGTACACACAAATATTATATATATATATATATATATATATTATAATATATATATATATATATATATATATATATATACATTATATATATGTTTATATATAAATATATCACTATATATATCATCATCATCATCGCCGCACCTTCTTATCCCATGAAACTAGTGGTAAGGTGGTCCACTGCTCTCGCGAAACAGAAAAAAGTAGGTAGAAGAATATGATATCAAGTGCAAAGGAGAAGCCTAGGCTTACAGACCTTTATACCCTTAAGTGAGAACTCGACGCAGTCAAAAAATCATCGGGAGACCCGAGACGGACCCTCACTATGGCATCTCGTCAATGTAGGTTCATCTCTTGCGCAGGAGGGTCACAACCAATCCCTCCACAAAACCCACCATTTACTCCTTTATGCACCTTTCTTCTCGTCTCTGCCAAACTCACATTAATCTCATCCAGGTATTTCTTACTGACTAAATCCACTTTTCTTCGGTCTCCCAGCCGGTTGATACCCTGCACACTACCACTATATATCCGCTTAACCAAACGACTATCAGTATCATCCATCTTTTCCACATCACCAAACTATCCCAATGAATACTTTCGTTTATTCTCCATTTACTCCTTTCTTCACCCACACATCTTTAATGCGTTCATCCTCATTTTATTAATTCTCCTCACACCTAACACACCCCTAAGATTGTCCATCTGAACACATCATCCAGCTGAACACATTGTACCTTGGATCTATACCTCTTATTCCAGACCATAGTTTCACAATTATACATTAACACAGGTGACAACATATCCTCATGCAAAACCCTAGCGCATCTCAAGAACTTTAGTCCCATCAACATCCTCAAGGATTTATTGCACCAGCCTACCTTCCTACCCTTCAAACTTCCTCTACACTCTGGGCATCATCCGTTCCTTTTTATCCAACATATACCCTAAATGTTTAAACTCAGACACTTGTTCCAGTTGCTCACGACCCTCAAACATAACTTCACACCGAAGGAGTGTCTTACTCACAACCATAACCTTACTGTTATCTACGTTTACTTTTGAACCTCTCCTTTTGAACACCCTGGCAAATCCCTCTAAAAATCCTCTCAAACTCTCTTCGAATTCGCCACACAAAACCAAATCCATCCGCAATATAATAGGTAGGGCTACTACTTCCTCTTTTATCCATTCTCCATTCGTTTCCCATTCTCTCAATCCTGCCACCTCTAATTTTTTTTTTTCTCTTTCATAACCCCCATCCATATACAAATTGAATAACACAACCCTGTCTCACTCCCTGTCTCACTCACAAGCTAATTTAAATATTAAACCAATCACTTTCAACATTTATTATTACACACGCTTTACTATCGTCATAACATACTTTTGTGAATCCATTCAGAAACCTACTACCAACACATATATCACTAACACCTGTAACATGGAGCTTCCTATTAATCCTAATCATATGCCCTGTTTACAAATCTATAATCCTAAAATCAATTTATTCTTCGTCTCGTCATTTTCTCAATCATTTGTTTCAATGTTAAAGATTTGTTATACCCACAACCTCTACACTTCTAAACGTACCTTGTTCTTCACCAATTGACCCTCAGTCACTCGACGCACTCTTTACGACCAGAATACCAGCAAATATCTTCTTACAACACTCAAATAAAACTAATTCCCCTATAATCCTACAGTTAAACCTTATCTCCCTTACCCTTACTCTTATGCTCTCCTCAATCCTCGACTATATATATATAATATGTGTATAAATCTATATACAAAGCATCTTTAAACTGTGTCATATATATATCTGTATATAGTACGTATATATATATATATATATATATATATATATATATTATTCGACTGTCATCGAGTGTGGACGCGGTGGAAACCAGAAGGGAGACAAGAAAGAGAAACAGCAGCAGGAAGACTGCAGAAGAATGTTGAAGGTCTGAAAGGATTAGCATACTGGAGAGAGGATTGTAAATCAGAGAAGGAAACTACTAAATGAGTACTTTGTGGATTGCATTTTGAGAAGAGAGTACTTTAGAGTTTGAAGTTTCATATCTAGTAAAGAAATTTTTGTTAGTGATTCAAAATTTCCAAACTTTTAAAATTTTATTTAAATTATTTTCATATAAAATCCGAGATGGAGGAGCAACAATTATTTGGACAACATTTATTTTAATTAATTATTTTGAATGAAATGAAAAATTAAAAATGAAAAGAAAAGAAATTTGAAACTTTTAATATTAGCAAGAGTGATGTTGGCATTGTCTCGAAGTCGTCGAGTCATAGGAAGAAAATTCTACTAATTCTCTTTCGTTTGATAGCAAAGGGGCCTGAAAACCCCCCCTTCTATCTTTGTTATTTTCGTGAATGCGGTTGGTCATACAGTTTAAGATCTTTTTCAAGCCATCAACATTACCCTGGCAGCTACGCTGTGAGATTGTGTCTCGTATATATATATATATATATATATATATATATATATATATATATATATATGTATATATATTATATATATATATATTATAGTATATATATATTATATATATATATATTATTTTTTTCTTTATCTTACAGATGTGGATTGTGG
Source organism: Trachelipus rathkii (assembly GCA_015478945.1). Classification (NCBI taxonomy): domain Eukaryota; kingdom Metazoa; phylum Arthropoda; class Malacostraca; order Isopoda; family Trachelipodidae; genus Trachelipus; species Trachelipus rathkii. Next base: position 30,015 of record JABUQX010056012.1, read on the forward strand.
AAGGTCAATTGAATGTATTTGCTCTGAGGGTCTGCAAGTTTAATCTTCTTAGTTTTCTTAATCAGTGCTACTGACTAAAGTCAGTATTTAGAATAGGCTAGAATAGGGTTTAATAATTTGGTGAATTTATTTATTTAATTTGCTTTCTTTTCTTTGCAGTTAATAAATGTATTATATTAAAATATTAAGTATTCGATAAGATCATAAATGAACAGATAGATTTGATTAAGCAAACTGGATTAGAGGAAGAGAGTAGACTAGGCGTGTGGTTCTGAAAGTGGTAGGAAGAATTTAATGTGGAATAATAAACTTGTTTTGTATGTATTTGGAATTTGTTGTTATTAGGATCATTTCTGTAATTTGAGAGAGTAGATTAAAGTAAAGATTATTTTATTTTGGAAGTACTTCTATATTTGGAAGTACTTACACACTTTGTAAATTTACGATCGTAAAATTTGCACAGTATCAATTGTATAGTATACAAATTAGTAAGTTAAATATTTTGTATTGTTTGTATTTAAGTAACTAGGTACGATTGTACCTATTTAATTTAAAGTTTGATTTTTATTATTTATTATTTATTTATTATTATTTATTTTATTATTTCACGGCATCAATATCCGGTTGCATATTATTCGTCATCTGAGTATTATAGAATAAGTTTTTCTAATTGTTTTTTGTTAGCCTGTTACTACTTTTAATCAGTGGTAGCAGAGCGTAGTTAGATAGGCTCTGAAAATAGTGGGTTGGCATGGTGGGATCTCAAGTTTGAGATAAAGTATAAGTCGTTCAGGAGTGGTGTCTATAGTATTGTCTGGTGTAGTAAGCTTATGGTTAGTGATGAAATATGGGTAAAGAAGGTGAAGGTAGTGGTGGTGTTTGTGATAAAGTGAGAGAGAGAGAGTAGAAGTAGTGAAAGAATAGTGGATATATATATATATATATTATATATATAATATTATTATATATTATATATATTATATTATTATATATATATATATATATATATATATATTATATATATATATATATATATTATATATATATATATATATATATTATATATATATATATATAATATATATATATATATATTATATTAATATATATATATATTTAGTATATATATATATATTATAATATATATTAGATAAATAATAATATATAATAATATATAATAATATATAATAATATATATAATAATATATAATCCGACTGTCGTCTGAGATGGAAGCAATTAAAAGCAGCAGGGAAAAGAAATAAGAAGAACAACAGGACGGACTGAGAAGAAGGCAGAAAATTTCAAGAGATCTGCCTAAGGTTTGTAAATGGTTTTTTTGCCTCTGAGTAAAAGAAAGTATTATGGCATGATTGTGACTAGATTTTACAGTTAGAAGCTGTTAAAAAAATTATAAAAATGCAAAAACGAACACGGCTTAAATAAGATTTAAATTGAAAATTAAAATCTTAAATCAAATTTAACAGTACAAAATTAATATTTTAACCGTGAAGGGAGCAACAAAATTTTTCATTTCGGTTCTCTTTTTCAAATATGTTTTATAAATAATAGTAAGATACATTATAAAAATATCGCTGAGGAGTAACCAATTTTTATAGCTTGTTCTTTTTATTTAAAAACATTTTGAAATTTAAATTATAGAAACTATGCCAAAAACTGAAATTTGGCCAAAGATGAATGGATATTTCACCGAAGTCGGGTTATAGGAAGATATTTCTTCGCATGGTTATAGGGCGACAGGGCTAGCAACCCGGTCCTTTCCTTTTGCTTTTATTACTCTTGGACCAGTGTTAGAATCTTATGCGCCTAGAAGCAAGTTCCTCTGGAGAGCTCTGGCAGAACGAGTTTTTGGGCTTAATGGAAGAAGATGCAACGTTCTACTGAAAGAGGCGAATGAAACCTCCTACCTGAGAGTGTTAACCTCGAGGACTGGCGTCGGAAACCATTTTTTCGCCGAGAAATGTTTTTCTAGAGTGATCTAGGGTTAAGCGTTTCGGGCAGGAAAGAAGATGCTGGCCAAACTGACAGGGCGAAAGCCTTTCCTGGGAGTTGTTATAATATATATATATTATATATGTAATATATATATTTATATATATATATAATATATATAATATATATATATATATATATATCTATATTATATATATATATATTATATAATTATATATATATATATATTAATATTATATATATATAAATATATATATATATTATATATATATTATAATTTCTCACTAAGAATTTTAAGAGATTAATTAGAATTTTCCTTTGTTGATGATTCATTTTTATCCTTTGATTTTGATGAGATGATTAAAAAAAAGGTTTAAAACTTTATTTTGATCCTCAATTCTTCATGTTAAAGATTTTCTCTTAATTAATTTGCTACTTCTTTATACGTTATATATATATTAGTATATATATATAATATATATATATATATATAATATATATATATATATTATACACACATATATTATATTATATATATATATATATATATATGTATATATATATATAATATATATATATATATATACTATATATATAATCAGAAATCATTTCTCATACTTTAAAATAGAAGCGGAAGCTAAGATGAAATACAGCATAGGAATATTTTTCATATCTTATTTCATAACTAATATATTTTCTTTTATTTTTAATAACTCATGGGATTTACCCTCCCCCCCCTTAAAGGAATAATAAAAATAAAAAAAAATAAAACTAAACTAATTTCTTTTTCCATGATTAAAAAAAATTAGAAGAAAATGTTTTAAGTGATTAAGAAAAGAAATGGGTATCGAGCAACGTCGCTTTTGTTTCTCCTAAGACGAATTATTTTAATTGCTGACTATCAATGAACACGAGCAAAAGTTTGGAAAATAATTATAGTAATTTTCTTTCACCTTTTTTTTCCTCTTTCCCTCTTTTCCCTCACCAGTGGAATAATGGGATATTTTCATTTCAGTGAAGCCAATGTTTAGAAAGCTTATATATATATATATATATATATATCATTATATATAATTATATATATAATATATTATATATATATAATATATATATATATAGTTATATATAGTATATATATATATATAATATATATATTTATATATATATATATATATATTATATATAGTAATAATAATTTTATATATATATATATATATTATATATATATATATTATATTATATGTATGATCATATATAATTTAATAGTCTATAATTTATTATATCTATATATAATATTATAGAGAGAGAGTTATGGTCTCAGAGAGGTGACGAGGATGTAGACTTGAGAGAAGAGAGGAGAGTTTTAGGCAGAGAGAGATATTAATATATAAAGTTATATTATATTATATATAGATACTATATTACATATATAATATAATATATATAATCAAGTATAAGATGCTTATATATATACTTGAAACTTTTGTTCTTTGTCATATCCTGACCATTATAAAAGCTCTCATACCATTAAAAAAGAACCTCCACTAATACATGTTTTTTCTTTAATTTAGATATATCTGATGCAGTTCGATATTCTTTATATAATATATATTTCGTTTTTTATTCTTATACTATTTAATATTATTATTATATATGAAATAAGTTAGAAACGAAGCAGTTCTTTCTATATATTTGCATATTATATACAACTAAGAGACAAAATAGATAACAAGTTAAAACAGGCTTTTTAAACAGTCTTCAATTCTCTTTGATGATCTATAATATATATAAACTCCTAAGTGATATTACTATATTAGCTATACTGTAAATTACCTGCCCCACGAAGCATTAAATCTTTCAAGATACTCTTGAGAAGAAACGATTTAAGATTAAAGAGTTTAACAATTAAGTGCTAATCTCGATTTAACATATGTAAAGCCCTATTTATTCCTCTAAAGATTATAAGTATCCTGAAGACTAGAATAACTTAGCTAATTTAAGTTATTCTTCATATAGAGAATGAGTCCTACTCTATGCACTGAAGAGCTCTTCTCAGTAAGAGCAGTGACTCAAGAATTATACGGGTAGAAAAAGACTGGAGAGAGTTAGTTAGACCTGAATATTTTGATAAGACAAAAAACCATAGACGGCACCTTTACAAGTAGTGGAACTACCTAAGATATGTGAGGCATAGTCCATACAGGGGAGAACGACATCCCTATAAAGAAAAGCACCTGTGGGCAGCGTGAAAAATTTCTGAAGGTTACCCTACAAGAATACTCCCCCCAAAACCTTTTTCTTCCCTTTTTTTTGGGGAATACGCTATTGTTTAGAAAGAGAGTAAATGTGACCCTTTATATATATATATTCTAAATAATTATTAAAATAGTATAGTCGACGAGAAAAAGAAGCAAGAAAGAATTATTTAAAGGACAGACGAGGTTTTGAGTTTCTGTATTCTTTGTAAGATGTTGTATGTTTTATTGTGGAAAGATTATGATTGAGTTATTAGTAGACGAAAGGAATTGTTAGTTAAATGTAAAGGAATTGATTAAATTATAAACTTATTGTATTGTATCATCATGCTGTATCAAAGTTAAGTTGTTTCCAAGGGATACTCCCTTCGCAATATGATTCGTGATCCACTTGCCTGGTTTACGGTGGACAATATTATATATCTTTATCAAATAATGAATAGCAATTTGAGTGGATAATAGTCATTGCAGGGCTGTGCGGTACATTTTTTTCATTTTTTTTACACTTTTTTTTTTTTTTTTTTTTTAGGCTAATATAATTTTTTTTCAACTTTTTTGAAGGCAATTTTACTCACTTTTCTTTACTATTTTCTTCACTTATTTTTGTGGTTCAAAATCTTAAGTCTTTGTCTAACAGAGTTGAAGATTAATTTTCTTTTTTCTTCTGTTTTTACCTGGTTGAACCTGAATTAAAATAATGTTATGTCTACGTTTAAACATACATAAATTAAATTCAATATGTATTTATTGTCAAAATACTTTCCAAGGAGCTGACAAAAACAGCGGGTATTTTAACATCTGTAATTAAATTTTGTCTTAATTTTAAGGTTGCTTGTTTAAAATAATTTTAAATAAATAATTGAATAAATTTGAATAAATTTTTTTGAATTATTATTCTCAACTCGAGATTTGGGAAGATGTTATCATTTTTCAATTCATTTATCAGTTTGGATCGAAATGAGTATCAATCCAAGGCTTCTAAAATTAGTGAGTAGGGAAATGAAACAGTCAGACAAGCGTCCGAAATGCTTTTCTCTGATATTATTTATTTAAATATGCATGAAATGCTATTCACATTGGTGAACATGGTATCCATCAAAATGGGTTCACAGGGGGACAAAGGAGGAATAAATAAAAGGGTTTTAATTGAAACAAGAATTACAACGAAAAATTGACCATGATTCATGTTTCATTTATTAAGGAAATATTCAAGAAATGGGGCATTTTTTCCACATGCACGTTAAGTTATTCGCTTTTCTAGTTTTTTGTATGGGTGGGTCAATTTCAGGATATGTGAAAATTCAGATGTGATCAAAATAAACAAGTGCTCAAACCTATGCTGCCTCTTTTGTGGAAGATTTTAATCGAACTGTATTTTTGCATCAGGAGTACCAATTAGAAACTACTGCATTATATGTGTAACTAGATGTTGGCTGTCGTTCTATGAGAAAAGTAGAACATAAAGTATGAGGGAGTTGCAAAGGCGTCATGGTGCCATGTGGGAACATTCCATAACAGACCGGGAATTATACTCTTTGAGTGAGTGGCATTCTTCTTAATCACCATCGTGTAAAACAATTTTCTTTCATAAATAACTTTAATTATTCATTTTAATACTTGGATAAGGTAAAAAAGAAGCTGAAGCCAGATGTTAGTCCTTAGGTATAATATACAATCTATATATATCTGTATTGTGGGTGTTTTTTTTTTTTAATAAAACTGTGATCTTCATTTAAATTTACATTCTTTTTAGATTTTCCAAATTAGTTGAAAAGAGTAGTATAAATTCTGCTTTTCACTCTTTGTCACATAGGGTAGCGGGAGGGGAGGATGGTAAAATCGCACGCCAATGTGAGAAAGAGCATTTTCCACATGGCAGAACTCTTTACAAGTACCAGGGTCATTATTCATATGTCTACAAAAGTTAAAGAGAACTTTACAAATGGCTGTTAAATACTGTTAAAAATTTAATAGTTTATGGGCTCTAGTTAAATGCTATGAATAAAAACCTACTTTGAAACCTAAGATATTGTGAAAATAATTTCTTTATGGTTATTTTCTACTACTGTCCTTAAAGCTCTTCTTTCCATTGGGGACGCATTTAGACATAGATTATTCAATCATATAACATTGGCTTACCTTGGATAGACGAAAATAATAAGGTAATTTAGGTGTTTTAAAGTGATGGCAGAATGGTTTTCTATTTATGCTTTTTTCTTCTTACATCTCATTATTATATTTTATCTCATTTTCTTTATTATATAATCTTATATTATATTATTTATATAAGTATATAAGAAGTATGCCATTAATTATGGAGAAAAGATCTTTAACATGAAGAAGTTGGAAGGCTCAAATAATTTAAACCTTTTTTTTAATCATCTCATCAGAAATCAAAGGATAATGAATCATACCAAGGAAATTCCTAATTAATCTCTTAAATTCTTTAGTGAGAAATTATATATATATATATTATATATATTTTATAATATACTCGAATGTATGAAGCTGCAAAGGCTGGACAAGACAAAAAAAATTTGCTGGAGAGGGTAAACAATAAAACAATTACTTTGGTTTTAAAAAAGGACAAATAAAACTTCTGATGTGTTACATGCTGAAGAAAGCTACGAAATTCAGTAAGAGGGCAGAGCTATTTTAAGTGGAAGTGCAGGCAAACTGTTTTATTGGATTAAACTATGAAGATTGAAGAGATTTGCTTTAAAGAAATAAGATTTTTAATTGTGATAGCTAGCTTGGCCCAAGCGATGCTTGGATAGGTGTCACTTAAAGTTGATTATCATTAGCATACTGGCATTTGAAAAAAAGATTCGTTCGCTGTGGAAAATATAATTATTCAGGTTTTGCTGTTGAAACAAACGAAAAACAAGTTCTCTCATTTCAGTACTTTTCAATTTAAAAGTTTATAATTATTCCCTTTAATTATTTTATTACATTTATTAACTTGTTTCTTCTGTAACCATTTAATCACAGTATTTAGATGTTTTCTTTTCAAGTAATATCATGTATTTATTCCATTTTCCTTTACAATTTATGCACTTATTTCTAAAAGTACATAACATTTTTCCCTTATTTATTTAAATACATCATCTTCAGATTTATTCTATTTTTAATACCTAAACCATTCATAGATTCTTACGCAGGAATCGGTGCAATATTACAGTGACATCTTGAATGTAATAGCATGGTGATTGTGTGTTTGAGGACCTATACATCTGTCATCTGTATTAATCAAGTTGAGGTCGCTCATTGAACTCTGGAATACTAGTGATATTTTTAACCGGCCAAAGAATTGTTTGTAAACATTTCTTATGTATTATACTATTCCTTCAGGCGACCTCACTGGTTTCAGCCGTTCCTTGGAAGTTAACCTCAGGGTAGGGCTTTCGTCTCTTTTTTGTCCAGGTTTAGTCAAATATTAATATGTAATGCTTTAATGTGGCTATATGCACTTCTTTAGCGATTATCAAAATAGCGTTTTTCTTTTTAATCGGGTTTTTTTTCTGTTCAGTAATTTAGTCATTTTTTTTTCACAGGCCTTGTCATCGTTATTTGGGCACTAATTTCTAGTGCGCATTAGATTTCCTTAACTTGCGTCCAACTTTATTAGTAATTCATCATATTTAGCTTATGATAAGGAATGCGACTGACGAACCAGTGGTGCTAGACCGCCCCTGCATGTTGGTTCAGGGTACGGATAAATAAATATTAAAGGTCGATAGAAGTAAGAGATAGGCAGGAAGGTCCATTAAAGGTACGTAGATTAAAGATTTTGGGGCGTAGGTTTCCTACAGAAACCCTGAGTTGAACACATAAATATTTTATTAGATATAGTATACTGATTCTAGATATGGTGGCAGTCCTCACTTACTGTGGTGCCCATATTCTCTCTACACGAACCTACATCTTCGGAGTCGGAAAATTAATCTGAGAAGGTCGGGTGCGAGAGAGAGAGAGATGAGAGAGACCGAGAGATGTTATGAAGAGTTTAGAGTAGAGATGAAGTAGAGAGAAGAGAGATGAGAGAGAGAACAAGAGAGATTTGGATGAGGAGAGATTATGAGAGAGAGATTTGAGAGCAGCAGAGAGAAGCGAGGACAAGTATATTGTGGCCAGATCTTCTATCTGGGTAAGTTGTTTTTTTATATGGAGATATGTTTCATAAAAGCGCACACAGAACTGCAGACAGGGACTAAGGAGGCCTACACTTAGAATCACTAGTTTAGGTACGAAAGGGTCAGTTTCTCTCATTTGTTCTTTTTTTTGTTCTTTTTTATTCGTACATTGATTAGAAAGACTAAGATCGTGCACAGCTTGAAGAAAAATTTTTATTTCATGGGTAAGGAAGCCTATACTTTCTGGGTGATTTCATGATTAAATTTCTTTTTTGGTGTGATTACGATTTCTATTTATGGTAATGTATATAATTAATTTTCTTTCTCATAATTCCTTCTTTTTCTACTTTTATGCCTAACTTTGAAAAAAGGCATAGGCTTTTAATACGCATATGAAAAATTCTGCATATCCAATATATTATCTATCTATATAGTATCACTACTTTAACCTTTCGTTTTATTATTGTCTTATTATGTCTCTATTATTGATCAGTATCTAGTTATGTTGTTATTACCCTATTTATTTATTTATATCTTATCATACTATTGGGTACTTGTTTAAGTAGGTTTCCATTTCCTGATAGCCAGTCGGTACTATCTTATTTTTAATATATATATATCTTATATATATTTATATTTTATATATATATGAATATATTATATATATAATATTATTAATTATATATTATATATATATATATATATATGTTATTATATTATAGATTATATAAATATATATAATATATTATATATATATATTAGATATATATATTATATATATTATTTATCATTATTATATAGTATATTATTATTTATATAATTATATACAATACTTATAGAGTAGTTATATGATATATAGTATTCTTTACACTATTTCCGTATATATGTATATTTTGATTATTATTATATAGTATTATTATTATTTTACTTTATTTTATTTTTGTTATTTAAAAATATATATATATATAATATTATATATATATATATTATATATATATATGATAATTATATTATTAATATGATAGTTCATATATATATATATATATATATATATATTTATGATAATAATATATATTATATAATATATATATATATATATATATATATAGTTATATATATATATTATATATATTACTAATATATTATATATATAATATATATATATATATATATACTATATATATATGATTATATATATATATTTTTATATATATAGAATAATCTATATATATATATATATATATATTATTATATATATATAAATATATCTATATATTATATAATATATATATTATAATCTATATATATATAATATATATATATACTAAAATAAAAATCATATATATATATATATATATATTATTATATTTTATATATATATATATGGTATATATATTATCTATATATATATATATATATATATATATAACCTAACTTTTGTTTGAAGGTAAGCTCTATTATTTTTTAGATTTTATAATATGATATCTATATATATATATATCAGTGGCCTATCTATCCCTGAGGTAAGTAAGGCAGCAGCCTCAGGGCCCCCAGAGCTCAGGGGGCCCCCGGTCGATCAAAAAAAGTAAACAGCGATAAATTGGAAAAGGGGAGAAAAGAAAAAACAAGATTTACAAGGATGACAAAGTTGTTCACATGTATTTCAAATCTACATCATGTTTAAATGTCTATACAACAGAAGATGCACGTAATGATTATGTCGTAGAAATTGCTTTCTTTTTTTTTTTTTTTTTTTTTTTTTGCATGAATGAATATCATTAATATTTTCAATATAAATTTAAAATTAATTCAAAGAACTTCATGCTCATCGAAAGTAATGCGAATGCTATTCAAGTTTTCTTCACCCACGCACTTCTATAGGTAATTTTTTTATATATGTTAATTTTGAAAATATCTTTCATCCTTAACATTCGTACAAAACAATGACAAATTAAATTTGGGAGAAGAATTTCAAGATATGGCATAGCCCAAAATAATCGACATCGTGATATACTTGATGTGAGTTATTGAAGAGTAGGAAAACATTGACTTATCAAACTAGAATAATCTTTTTTGCGATTTGACATCT
>JABUQX010056013.1:2500-5000 GCA_015478945.1 Trachelipus rathkii
TCACTTTCTGAAATATTTAGAAATGGTATCAAGAACTCAAATCTTTTTTAAGTTTCATTTGAACATTATGTCAGTGTATTGTGAATATATATGTAATGTATAAATTGTATATATATATAATATATATATATATATATATATATATATATATATATATATATAATATATCATATATATATATTTATAAATTTATATTTATGTATATATATATATATATATATATATTATATAAAATATATATATATATATATATATATATATATATATATATATATATATATATATATATATATTATATATATATATAGATATATGTCTATCTATAATAAGATATAGAAATAATATATAATATATATATATATATATATATATATATATATACAGAGGTGGGCACGATCCGTTACTCCGTTACTAACGGAACTAGTTTTTTGAGTAACGGAGTAACGGACTCGTTACTTTTTCTTTCATGTAACGCTCCGAATAAGTTCCGTTATTTTTTCCTCCGTTACTTTTTAGTCCGTTACATTTTGTTCGACTTTCTTTGAATGTTGATAGCCAATTGACCAACCTGGTCGCAGCTAAAATATCCTTTTATATATAATATTATATATATATATATTATATGTATATATATATATTATATATATATATATATATTTATATATACTATATATATTATATATATATAATATACTATATATATATTATATATCATATATATATTATATATATAATATATATATATATATATATAGATATTTATATAGATATATATTATATATATAATATTATAAATATATATATATATATATATATATATATATATATATATATATATTATATATATATATATATATATTATATATATATATTATATTATATATATATATTAATATATATATATATATATATATGGAAAAGGGGCATCTGCCATAGAATAAGGAATAGGGATGGTGTTTTCGTAACTGATGAAATGAATTACTAGAGGTTGGTTGGGAACACTTGAAAATCTGCATAACATTGGCAGTATTGAAGAGGTGATAGTGAATAGCTCTGGCTCTCTTGAAAGGTGTTTTGATGAATTTTGTATCTTTGGGGACTGAAGCTCATTAGTAAGAAGGAGGAATGGGTAGATTCGAGAAAGTTGAAGAACAGTAAATCTGAGGTATATATAAACGATTTACCGGTGTAACTTAATGATCCAAGACGAGGCGTAGATTGTGATCTGATTGGATTTGGAAGTTGCTGTAGCCAAAGCGTTACGGAGAGTATAGTTCCGAAGGAATGGATTGCGAGGAGAGTGCATAGTTACCCTACTTAGGGTAACTGTAGAATCTATAGGCGGAATTTAGTTTATTAAGTGTAGTAGGGAAGACATATAACTGGTATTTTGGTCGAAAGAATGCGTCGAGTGACTGAAGACTGATTATTGAAGAACAAGGTGCGTTTAGAAGTGGTAGAGAATGTGTAGATCAAAATTTCACATTGAAACAAATGATTGAGAAAATAAGGAAGAATAAATTGTAATGTAGTTTTATTTTTTTTGGATTTTCAAACAGGCGTATGATATGATTAACAAGAGCTCTAATGGCCACCCGGTGTTATTGATATATGGTGTTGGTGTAGCCTTCTGAATGGAATCAAAGTTGTTTTGACGATGAGTAAGCGCACTCTGTAAGAATAAATGGAGTTGAAAGTGATTTTTTTAATATTAATAGCGGAGGAGGCGTAGGATGTTTATGTCTTCTTGGTTATTCCAATTTGCATAAATGGATGGCGGTTATGAAAAAATTAGAGGATGGGATGGCAGGGGTAGGTGTAGAATGATGGAGAATGGAGGAGAGTGGAGGGTGCCCTACCTATTATATGCGGGGATGATTTGGTTTTATGTGGCGGAATCTGAAGAGAGTCTGAGGGAATGGCGATTGTAGAGAGATTTGTCAGGTGTGCTAAAGGGACATAATTTGAATGTAGACGTAGATAAAGAGTAAGGTTAGGTTGTGAGTCGAGCGACAGTTCTCGGTGTATGAAATTCTGTTGGATGTTGAGCAGCTTGGAACAAGTGCTAGAGTTTAAACACTTTAGTATATATGTTGATGAATAGGGAACAATGATGCTAGAGTGGTAGCAGGAAAAGTTGAAATAGCAGGAAGGTGGCTGGTGCAACTTAAATATAGTTGGTGGATGTACAAGGTGCTAATTCTTGAGTGAGTAGTGTCTTACGATTGAGGGTATGTTTTTAATAATCATGATAATGTTGAAAATTTAATATACACAAACCAATAACTACATAAGCATACCGCCAATTAATGTCCAGTCAAAAGCTAAAAGTAACGGAGTAACGGAGTAACGGCACTTCGTTACTTTTCCTTTCAAAGAAACGGAATAACGATAACGGAACTACTTTTTCCGAGTAACGGAGTAACGATAACGACGTTAACTTTCTCATTAACGGTGCCCACCTTTGTATATATATATATATATATATATATATTTAATA
>JABUQX010056013.1:20000-22500 GCA_015478945.1 Trachelipus rathkii
TTAAAATTTTCAAATTTTTTCTTACTTTAAAATTATTAAAAATTATTAATTATCTTTTGGAGTTTAGCATAACTCATAGAGTAAAAATAAGAGGGATAATATTATAATATAATAACTATATCTGAAAAAGGTTATACTTTATTATTTTAATTTAACCAAAAAAAAAAAAAAAAACGTATAAAGAAAAGTTTATCAAATTAACCTATAATGATATACAATGAATTCTTATTTAACTTTATATTTGAATACTAGGAATAATATTATATATATATAATAGTATTATATTATATATATTATAATAGATAATATATATATATAATATGTAGATACGTAATATATATATATATATAGGTATATATAAAGTATATATAGAGAGAGAGTGAGTGAGAGGGATTCATTATAGCTTTTAAGAATTTAAAATTATCCACTAAGAATTTTATCACAAAAAAACTAATTTCCTGCTTTAGCTGTTCCCAACCTATTTCTAAAGTTGTTGTGCCACTAAGTCCGAAGTTGAAAATACCTTTCAACATTAGTATTTGATGAGTTTGCTGATAAATATGCTTCTATTTTATATAGTAACTTCTCATATATTTTCTTTGAGAGATCTGTAGCACTAAGATGAAGGAGTCACTGCTGACAATTGAGACTCATCAAATAGGTAACTTTAATGAAATGGAGGAGAATTGCTCTTATTATACATAATGAGCATCAATTCAGGATGTCAATTTATCCATAATATTCTCATTGCTTTTTTGAATACTCACCCTCTGGAAGTACTTTACTGCGGTCTGATATCTTGGGTTACAATATACGCCAATAATGAGCTTCTTTATCGCTCGTGTATTGATATCCGTCCTTTTTACTTATTGGCCTCATCTTTGTCTGAGTTGGTGGATAAGCTGTTCTAGCTCCATGCTCATATTTTTTAAATAATAAACAGCAATCCACCACAAATTTCAAAGGAAAATGTTCTAACTTGATAATGCTGTCCACACCTCCAACAGTTTTTTATTATAAATATTTTGAAATGTGGCATCGATTGGGTAGAAAATGAATTCCTCAAGAGCTGGAAACAAGAATCATGTTTTAAACATGTTAAATTTACAAATATATATATATTATATATCCTATATAATATATATATATATTATATATATATATAATATATTATATATAGATATATATATATATATAGTATATATATTATATTATAGATAATATTTATATATAATATATTATGATATATTATATAGATATAGAATATTATATGTATTATATATATATAGATTATATATAATTATATATAGAATGATAATAATATATTTATGTATATATAATGATATATTTATATATATTTTTTAAATTAATATGTTATTATATAAAGTATATAAGATATATATATATATTATATAGTATATATTATCTATATATATATATATTATATATATATATAATCATTCTCACAATCAGCAGAAATATTTTTTATTGCCTTCAGTTACTCTTCGATTGAAAAAAATTGAGAAAACCAAATCAACATGCTAAAGAAAACCATTAATAAATACTACTTTTAAAATTATTTTATGCATGGTTTGTATTATTATTAATAATGCTCTATTGTTATATGGTGGGTTTAAACATGGTAAGAACCAATGGTTTAAACAAATAGTTAAACCATCCCACCTATATAGTAAAGTATATATATATATATATAAGTATAATAGTATAATTATATATATATATATAAAATATAATATATATATATATATATATATATTATATAATATATAAATATATAATATATATATAGTATAAAAGTATAATATATATATGATAATTATATATATATAATTATAATAATATATAAATAGTTATATGTAATATGTATAATATATATATATTATATAGTAATATATATGTATATAATATATATATTATATTAGAGAATTACAGACCAGGTCACGCTCGGGTTGAATCAGGGCACATTTTTCTCAAAGATTCGAGTTTTGGTCAGAAGTGCTACCAGAACTTTATATTAATTCAGTTATAGTATTATAGAATGATAGCAATTATAATCACGATATTATGGTATATATATTATATATAATAATATAATATATATATATATATATATATAATATATATATAAAGTATTATATAATAGTATAATAATAGTAGATATGATATAGAATATTATATTACAGATAGTAATAAGATGTATATATATATAAGAATATATGATAAATTATATAGAGAGATATAAGCAGGAATAAAGTCAGGGTCATATAGTATATATAGTATTAATAAGTAATTATATATATAGATAAGTATAATATATATATATGTATTATATATTATAGAAGTAATATATAGATATAATGAATATAGATATATCGAATAGGGAATAAGCGTAACTCGTAGAGATAGTAATATATGATTATAATATATATATATAATATAATATAATATTATATATATATTATATATATTTATATAAGTA
>JABUQX010056013.1:27500-30618 GCA_015478945.1 Trachelipus rathkii
AAATTCAAAGGAATTCGACCCTAAAAACGGAAAAACCAAAGGTATGAAACCCTAAAAACGAACAAAAACAAAGGTATAAGACCCTATAAACGGAAAAACCAAAGGTATGGGACCCTAAAAAAGAAAAAAAAACATTAAGGATGGAGAGTAAAATTGCAGAAATGACATTAATGGAGGGTCTTTCGTTTTCTCACTTTAAAGTTAAAAAGTTATTGGCATCGTTCGGCTAATAAAAGTAGTGGTCCCTTTGTACCCACTACCCAGTTCGGGTTCTATCCCTCGTCCGGATCCTAGTTAGTAATTAAAAGACATTCTCCTCCCAGAGTTATGCCCTCAGGTGTCAACTTTTAATTTAAAAAAAATATTAAAAAAATAAAAATAACATGGTGAGAAAACATAAAAACTGAAGCATGGCTGTATATATAACTAAATGTAAATAAATAAATAAATAATAAAACAAGTTATCGGAAAAAAATAAAAAATAACAAAAATTTTTCCTTCTCCATTGAAAATTTTTACCTCTTTTTCCCACAAAAAATTTACAGGAGCAGGGCGTACCGAATGTCCATATATATATATATATATATATATATATATATATATATATATATATATATATATATATATATATATATATATATATATATAAAATATTTTTATATATATTATATATATCTATATATATAATATATATATATATATATATATATATATATATATATATGAGAAGGAATTTTTCAAAACTATTTTGAATTGATGGATAAAATCAATCAAAAGACAAAATTATGTGTTGAAACAGAGTTAAAAGTAAAAGACATTACATGGAGAAAGTTCCTCAGGAATTATGTATGGATTGACGTGTGTGTTGAAGTTTCGAATATCCACCAAGGCTTTTGAGAGGGTATGACGCGAATCACTGCTTTCAAAGATCCCTTCATTTGGTTTTATCATTCATTGTTCTCATTCAATTCTCCACTCCAGTTACTTGCTATGTATACGACCTCTCTTCGCTCCAGTTATGGAGTGTGTTTCGAATATCTGGAGTGGTTCTCATCATAGTGCTCTTCCTTATAAGGTGGTCCAGTGCTTTGTTTACTTCACATTTCCTAATATCTTCAGTAATTGTAAGAGTGACTTACTTCCTTTTAGTGTTAACATGAATTTCCATCAAGACGTTATAAATAATACCTCATAACTTTTCTAGCTTTATTGACAGTAGCTGTTTTCATGTAAAATTTCAAATATTCTTGTTCTAAACGTAAACATCTAATGAAACCCTAAAAACGAACAAAAACAAAGGTATAAGACCCTATAAACGGAAAAACCAAAGGTATGGGACCCTAAAAAAGAAAAAAAAACATTAGGGATGGAGAGTAAAATTGCAGAAATGACATTAATGGAGGGTCTTTCGTTTTCTCACTTTAAAGTTAAAAAGTTATTGGCATCGTTCGGCTAATAAAAGTAGTGGTCCCTTTGTACCCACTACCCAGTTCGGGTTCTATCCCTCGTCCGGATCCTAGGTAGTAATTAAAAGACATTCTCCTCCCAGAGTTATGCCCTCAGGTGTCAACTTTTAATTTAAAAAAAATATTAAAAAAATAAAAATAACATGGTGAGAAAACATAAAAACTGAAGCATGGCTGTGGATACAACTCTGACTCCATCTTAAATATGCCAGCACTCCGACTCCATCTCCGGCTCCGGCTCCGGCTCCGGCTCCACCATTATTTAATTGCCGGCTATGAACGTTTTATTTTAAAGTAAATTTTTTTCGGCTCCGACTCCACCCAAAATCTTACTTCCGTATGGCTCCAGCTCCGACTCCGGCTTCCAGCAATTCAGTTCTCTGTCAAATAATATCAAAATAACAAAGGCTTAATATATTAGAGCCGTTTTCGTTTTAGCATTTTGTCTTACGCTCGATAAGACAAATTCTTACTCATTTTAAGAACGGTTTCGTGCCAAAAGGACCGCGAATGAATTCATATTTATAACTTGTTTACAGAACATTTCAAAAATAGACGCAAAATTTCACGAGAGGATTGAGATTATCTCTCTCTCTCTCTCTCATTTCTCTCCTCTTCTCTCAATATTATATATATTATATATATATATATATATAGTATATATTATCTATATATTATATTTATATATATTATATATATATATATATATAATTAAAATATATATTATATATATATATATAGTATTAATATATATAATATATATGTTTTTTTAAAAAAAAATAAAACACTTTATAAATGAATTATTAAATCTAGATATCACTTAATAACAATTTGGCAAAGCTGAAAATTAAAAGCAATTTTATTCAAGGGCATCTTCAGGTGTCAAAAATTAAAACGGGCCTACCGCACGTAGTGAAAAACATTATCATTGCATTTTTTAATGAATATTTTTAAGGATATTAATAATGTACATTTCATTTTACGAAAGTAATAAAAGTTAATACGTTTATGTGTATCAATATTTCATGATTCATTGTAAAAAAAAAAAATTGGAAAGAAGTTTTCATCGACTGGGAGGCTCGCCTAAAATCTCTCAATACATTTTTCGTAAGAATAGAATATTTCGGGTAAGACAACGACAATAGCAACTTACGGGAATTTGCAAAATTCCTTCACGTTGGTGAGAATAATTGCTCTAAATTTTTCTTAATAATTGACAAACGAGAACGATTTTTTTGAGAACGTTCTTTATTTTTTCGTAAGAATTCGTAAGAATATTCCCAAAACGAAAACATTTTATTAAGCTATTTTTTAACAATTTTTTTTTAAACCTTAAACTTTATCAAAAGTATAAGCAAACACTCCATATAATAAAATAACAATAATATAATAATTATAATAATAATAATAATAATACATATAATAATAATATAAATAAATATATACTGAATAAATAATAATATATAATATGATATAATAATAATAGATAATATATAATAAAAATAATAATATAATAATAATATAATATATATTAATAATAATAATAATTTTAAAAATATTAGATACAATATTTTGAACATTTAATTAAAGAAAATTTCATTGAGGAAATTGCTTCCGTTTTATAATTGTGCGTCACAGTATTAAACGTTAAC
>JABUQX010056014.1:0-10000 GCA_015478945.1 Trachelipus rathkii
TAGAAGAGGATACTTCCCTAGTACGCAGACGCTATAACTGAGATTATTCTATTTGACATAGTGAAAGCATATTTCATTCTTTGTCATTTTCTTCATCCCAAAAAAATATCTCTCTAATTACTCTATTCGTGATAAAGTCACATGATGTATTTCTTTTGATCAATCGTTCCATTCAACCCAGTGATATAGTCATTCATCGTTTTCCAAGATATTCGCTCGACCCCCATGTGTTCAGCTGCTCAAGCTTATCATTCACTATACACAATTACTTATTAGTAGTAAGATGGATGAGGTATATATATATATATGATATATATAATATATATATTATAGAACTATACTTTATATACTATGTATAGTATACACAATATTTTCTATTATAACTCTCACTATATATATAATATAAGAACTTCTATATACCTTAGTATAATCATTACCAACCCATTATATCAATATAGTGTCATAAAATATTCATCACTATATATCTATATAAATAATTTATAACTTCGTTATATATATATATATATATATATATATATATATATCACTAATACTTACCACAATAACTAATAACTAATAAGTATAACTAATAAGACTTAAGAATAATCTATAGTACCTATACTATATTAAGTCCAATAGACAATATTCGATAATCCTTAAATTTTCTATGATTAATAGCTTTTATCAGAAAACTTGCTCATAAAATAAATGATAAATGAGGCAAATTTTTCTTATTATAAACAAATTTCACTACGCAAAAATTTTATATATATATATATATATATATATATAACATATTCATTTATAATTATAATATAAATATATATTATCTATCAATAATATATATATATATATATCACGAATATAATATATATATATATTATATATATATATTATACACGCTCATACTCATTACTTATAGTATACCAAATTGTTAGCGTGGTGTTGTGGTACAGCGGCTATAATGAGACTAATTCTCTCATTGCTATTTTGATTGCTCCATTCCCACCTAAAGAAAGAATCTCAAAGCACTTCCAAAATCCCACTTTATAGAGCGACTGTTTGGATTTTCCTAACCATTCTTTTTATTCTATATATCATATCAAGTCATCGAGAATAGAACAGTGCGTAAGATAATCAGAAAAAGTGCCAGGAGAGAGAGGGATGAGAGAGTTTGAGGAGCCTCTGTGCCATGTAAATTAAAATTTAAAGAAGGAATACGTATCTTCAGGTTCCAATATTTTGAGCAGTAAAAATAAGAATATTAATAAAAAAGGGTGGGTGGGGAGGGGGTGGAGGGGGGGGGGACGAATGCGGGAGAGGGGAGAGAGAGGGAGAGGAGGAGAGAGAGAGAGAGACAGCGTGAGAGGAGTTAACAATTAAAATACGAGAGAGAGAGAGAGAGAGACGCACGAATGACAGAAGGCGAGAGAGAGAGAGAGGCATCCAAACCAACCTTCTCACCATAATCTGGGAATAAGAGGAAGATAATAATAACGCTAATGATAGCTCAGAGAGGAAAGACTCAAATGCAAAATGGAACCTCATAAAATAATGTTTTGGACGAGGTTGAACACAGGGAGACGGAGAAAAGGGGATCAAAACGATTCTTATCTAATAGATACAAAAGAGCCGTATTTTCAGCTCATGCACCAATATAATAGGTCGGAATCAGTAATGAGTTTAAAGGCGCCGTGAGGGGGGGGAAACAGACGTCACACCACCCTCCCCTCATTCTTGTGGGGGGGGGAATATTTTGTTTCTCCTCATCTTTATAATTTTGTTCATCGTCAAGTATTTGTCCTTTTCCTTGATATTTGTGGTAAATCATAATGAAAGACCGGCAAATTCTGCAGGGATTCTTCGATTAGCTAATTAATATAGCAAGACATCTTGTTCCTTTTATCTGAGATGGTTCACCCTAGTTTTTGCTCTTCTTCGAGCTGTGTTCCATCACCGCTCATCAAGCGTTGCCCGTCTTCTTCTCTGTTATCCTTTTCTACGTATTCCTCGACACATGTCGGAACTGTCCGCCTTCCGTGTGGGCGTGGCTGGCGCCGGCTTCGTTGGAAGCAAGTTGTGGCCCGCCGCTGCTCCAATTAGGTGGGCCAGGCGGCACGAAGTAATATGCGTTATTAATTGTTATATATATATGAATATATATTATATTTTTTATAGAGATAATAACTATAAATATAACTAAAACATATTATTTATTAAGAATATAACGTATATAAGTATAAATCGTTCATTTTATATATATTGATAAAGCTTATTATTAATATATTATTATATATACATATTATTAATATATATATATATATTATATATATATATATATATATATATTAATATAGGATTATATATTATATTATATATATATCTAGTAGTATATATTAATATATGGTGTCTCAATATATAGTTACAATAATATATATTTTCGTTCAAGTACTACTATTAGTAATAGTACTTATTTTAAACATATTCCTTAGTATAATTTGTTCAAGTATCATATATTATATATAAGATTACTATATAATATTATAATATATATACTAATTATATACTAATGATGTTTAAAAGACATGTAATATATAAATAATTTATTTATGTTCAAATTATTTTCTTAATTAAATATACTAATATAAATATATATAATATAAGTTGGATTTAATCATACGTACATAGGTGTTTTCATTTTATGACTGATAACTTGCAATTATGCGGTATGGAGTGAGCGTATATTTACTTAGGTCGGTGTAATGATTTATTCTTATATACCTTATAAGAAATAAAATGTAGTTGGAAAATCCTATATATATCGATTAAAATTTATGAAGATAATAAAATTATTAACTGTATTTATTATATAGGTGGGATAATATAGTATTATTCATTATTAAGACATATATAGTATTTTTACTATTATTATTTATTTATTTATAATAGTAATTTAGTTATATAGTTATTTATATATATTTATCTTAATATATATATATATATATATTATATTAATATATATATTAATTAGATATAATTATATATAATATATTATAATATATATATATACTCTATATCATATATTACTTCTATCTATAATACATTTATCTTACTATAACTATATATTCCAAATTGATGCTCCACGCTTAATATATACCTCAAAGTACTGGTAGGGTTAAATGATGGTGCGGAACATGTCATCTAGTGGGAAAATATATCAGAAAAGTTATTACGATAGAGAATATGAAAAAGTCATTGTGTGTGTATTTAGAATAGTAATTAGAGTTGCTTCCTTAGGCTCCTAAATTAAAAAAGCCATGCTTAACCAGGAAATGTTCTTTTACTCTTTATTTATGTTTTTTTATTTGATGTATTTAATATATGTTTAATATGTTGACATTACAACCTTGCAATGGTTAAGGAAATAATATCCCTTTAGTAGTTACCAATGTACACTACCTCAACCTGACCTACTTCAACAAACCTTAATATAACCGTGTGTGATTAAGAAGACGCTGTGTACAGCAACTCAACCTAACCTCCGTCTCGATGGCGTGTCTGCTTCGCTAGCAACCTAACCTGTATTCTCTGTTTTTCCGGTTATACGGCTTTAGCCTAAGGCGCATATATAAATATTCCTAATAACTAATATAACCTATATATATAACAGTTTCAACTATCTATGAATATACTACTATAGCGTTGAGTCTACATTACTCTATATGTATGAATTTTAATCGCGGCGTATATCTATACGAGTATATATAACACCATATATCCGCCCCAAATGTGGGCGTTTTCTCATATAGATAGTATTATATTTAATTAGATATTGGACTTACTGTATATATATATATATCGTCTATATATAATATATATATATTTATATATATACATTATATTATATATATAATATATATATATATATATATATATCTATAATATTATACTATATATATACTCAATTAATATAAAATAACACTGCATAATGTAGTAGATGTTACAGCCTATTCTACTATACGCTAATATCCTAATACTATATATGAATATATATATAATATATATATATATATATATATACTTAAATATGTTTAATATATATATATGGTAATAATAATATAGGACTATGTTAGATCATTATATCCTTATTTGATACTATAACATCTTTATATATTATTATATACAATTAAAAGTATGGTCTTAAATATTAAACACGCTTCACCTTGTAATCAAAATCTAATTTACTCATTCTTATACTAAGAGCCTTTTTCTTCACCCTAGAATATTAACACACAATTTGCAACCTATTTTAGTAAATTTTCCTTTACCTTAAAATTTTCTGACTTAGAGAAAGGACACACGGAAAGAGCAGATTAACTATCATATATATATCTACTAATATACTTCTAGTATATCCAACCTTATTATTATCTCAATTTATTATATACTATGAGTATCTACCCATGACCATGAATAGATAATATATCATACCTCAAGCATATACATATATATATAATATATATACACTATACTATCATATACGTAAGTATATGTATATAGAACTACTAATATAGTATATATATTATCATATCTACGTTTTACCATAACTACCCTATATACTTATATGAATTACTGATCTCTTATTTTAACTATACCATTATATATATATATAATATAATACTACCTTTATATATCAAATTACACATGAATCAAATAGTACTAAACAATAATACTCTTCATTTATTCTCTATAATCATTTACTACTTACCTTTAATTCTCTTATATATATATATTATATATAGAACTATTAATATATATTATAATATATTATAAATACTATATAGTACATATATATAAATATACATATACACCATACTCTAATTATTTAAAATATCTATCATTACTAATTTATATATATTAGTATTTATATAATATAATATAATATATAATATTATATTCTATATCATATATAATTATATATGATATAATTATTATATAATCTATTATATATTTTATCTATATGTATATGGCTATTTATAAGTGGGTGACTCCAGGAGCGAAAATTAAATATTAAACATGTACATCCTAGATATAATATATATATATAATATATAGAAGGGTAATGATCTTAACATTATAAATATATGTTGGGGACCTGGCTTCTCCTTGTGACTAACACCTAACCTATTAAGAGCTTCAACTAATAAATTTAAATATATAACCTAGATTTTTTGAAGTCAAACACTTATATATGTCCATATATATATATATATCTATTATTTATATATATATAGAGCCATATGAAGTACCCTCACTTCTTAATAACATCTAAACTATAGTAACACCAGTATACTATATTATATATAATACTATATATAGTTGTAATTTATATAAATATAATATATAATATATATATATATTACTATATAGTACTATATATATACCTATATATAATTAAATTATATCAGTGGTTAAGGTTCTTGGCTGGGAGGTAAGAGAGATATTCTTGCCTCGTTAGAATGTATACTATAAACATATAAATATATATAACTTTATATATATAAATTATTATTAGTATTATATAGTATAAACCTATATATATATATAAATACTTTATATACATAGTAGCATAACATACTAGCATATACTCTAATGATCATAAGTTCCTACTTTACAATCCCATTCTATTTATCAAATTATACCACAATTCTAATGCACCAAATATTATTTAGATATATATCATTACATTATATCACTTATTTCAGTATATAGATATAACAAAGGCAAGTATTGGTCTTGAATAATTATATAGTATTTTATTGCAACGCGGTTGTCTGGGAAATTTTAGGAACTCGCAAAAAAAACCGCAACCACGACGATTATGCAAAAATTCAGCTTCGCTAATCTACTCTAATATAATATTATCATAGTATATAAATCTGATATATATATACATACATTACCTAGTTTTTCTAATCATTTATTATATTTATCCATATATTACTAATTTACTATATAAATATTATTTATAAATACTCTAAGTTTAAATGCTTTTTGTTGCTTATGTATGAAGAATACCTATTATATATTATAATATATATATATATACATTATATATATATATTTATATATATATTTATATATTATAATTATTATATATAATATATATATTATATATATTCAAAGTCAGCATTTGTTTCCAAGCATTCCTTCTTTTCTGTGGGAATTTGGCAACTCTGAATGAAACAGATATATACTCATTAGTAACTACCAGAGAGATCATATCTGCACTACCCATTCTATCGTCATAGCGGTTTCTATCTCTCTGTCGAGTTTCATAATAAAACAGTCACTATACGTTACTATTCATATTTAGTAGTCATTACGTTTGGAAACTTTCATTTGTGAGTCTCAACCAGGCCAAGAGAGAACAAGATTTATCTGCCTCCTCCATGTTTTATATTATCTAGTTATTACTCTTTATCTTTTTTGGGAGGGGGGGGGGGGGATTTTGTATTTATTATGTCCTCAGAAATGTCATTCGCATATTTTTCTACGAACTTCAATAATTGTCATCCTTTTCAATAAGCGGATTCCGAGAATCTATTAATTATATGTTTGTCAATAAAATTGTAATATTTGAGTACAGTTACTGTATTCTCATCGAAATAAGATGAGTAGGATGTTTATTCTTCTCTCTTCGATCTACACTCGCCTTCCTTTATTTCGAACCATGTGAGCGCACGACTGACCTCGCCCATCCGGAAAATTCAGCAGCCACTCATATATATATAATATATATAATATTAACACAAGCAAATATTATACCTCATATTAATAAACAGGTATTTAGACCCTCTAAGTAGTACATTAACTATTATATACTCAGTCTCATTTATATTATATAGTTCCTTATTAACTTTATATATATATATTATATATACTATATATATATATATACGTATATATATCATATATATACATATATATTCAATATATATATATATATATATATATACTATACATTATCTACTATTTATATAATACACCTATATTATTATACATTAAATTATGAAATTCTCTAAATATAGTATGATATAGTATAATATAGTAGTAAGGCAGGGCAGTGTGTTGTCCCCTTTACTTTTTGCGTTATATCTGTACAACTGCTTGAAGAGCGATACTGCATAAGCGGGAGAAGATGCGGCTGTGGTGTCAAAGACACAGCGAATGAGCTACAGCCGAGTGAATTGTTGGAATTGAATTTTATTGGAGGCGTGAGGAATAAGAGAGGCAGTTGGGAGTCCGCACCAATCAATTGATGTATATTATCCACCCGTGCGAACCCCCAGCTAAATTCACGTTGTCTCGGGAGCATGTGCGGTGGACGATCATCTGATTTAAAGGTATCTTCAGTAACTCCATCCAGTGCGAAATTACACAATTTGCCGCAGACTAATACTCATAGTAGAAGTATATCATACAAGACATATGGGAAGCACAATGAAGCACCTCCAGCCGCCATAGGGGAACTACCAGCTCCACAGAAAAAAGATTTTGTACAAGTATGTTAAATTGACTTTTTAGAAGAAAGCGCAATCAACTTGGTGCGATCCTAACTATTTTATTGTTCTTTTGTACTGAAGAGAGGAGAAAAAAGATAGAATCGCATAAAGTGTGGGAAGGTCGGGCTATATCGGAATCGGAATGATAATATATAATATAATATTATTATAATATTTATATATATCTATAGTATAACTTTATAATTATATAATATATACGCTTACACCTATCTAATCCGTTACAAACCTTACTTTTGATTATCACATATTGAGTGAAGTCTATAATCTATATACAGTCAACAGCATTATTATCAAATAAAAACAGCAGGGGTTGGCCCATTATGAAATCCTTGTTGGGGGAGCTTGCCCTATTAATAGCCTATCATCCAGTTGGCGATTTAGGGACACGGACGCCTGGGGGTGCTCTCTGTGTTTTGCTCTCGAGAGAGAAAATGCAACATAACCGAAGTTCAAAAGCATAATAGAACTACGATATGTTAGTATCTAAAATACTCACACTTCGTTTTGCGCCAAGACCATCCGATTTTCCAACTATTCATATGCAATAATTAGAGTGTAGTATTACATATTAACTTCTCAAGAGCAGATCTTAGATATTCCACACAGAACTCACTTGTCATAAGTTAGACAATGTTCAGGGTTTCATAGACTACTAACGCCTTATTAGAGGTCTAATGAAGATATTAAAAAACAAAATTTTTTTCATTTATAAGCGGAATCACTCACTCGGCATCAAAGGGTTAAGCTGGGGTGCTCTTGGGTTGCAGAAGCAACAAACCGAAGTCAAGCAATGACGATATGAGCACAATAAATGTTGCGACGCAATTTGCAATAATTAGAGAAAAATTTAACTCGCGCCAGAATTCGAACCATTGTCAGTTAGACAATGTTCAGGAGTTTCTACTACTGCTCCAATCCGCCTCCCCCAAAGAAGGCATCTCAGAATAGTTTTTAAGTCCTCACCCTCGATATCACTGTGTGTAAAATGTAAATCGGTATTTATTTAAATCCATATAGGGGTGCTTGGAACCCCTGCTGGGGCCACATGGAATTCCACTGGGGTGCTCCTGGGCTACAGGAGCAACCAACCAAAGTCAAGCAAGGCAGACATAGCACAACAATTCTGCGACGAAATTGGTGGAGGCGGATTGTAGCAGTGGTAGAAACTCCTGTACATTGTCTAAAGACGTTGCTTTTGTCAATGGTTCAAATCCTGCAGGGGCGAATGTAATTTTTTTCTTATTGCAAATTTCGTCGCAACAGTCATTGTGTTTATGTCGCCGTTGCTTGTGTTCGGTTGGTTGCTCCTGTAACCCAAGATAACCCCAGTAACCCCAGAGGAATGTCATGTAACCCCAGACGAGGGCTCCAAGCACCCTTCTTTGGATTTATATTAGTACAGAGTTTCACACGGTGATATCGAGGCAATGGACTTGAAAACTGTTCCGAGATGCCTTCTTTGGGGGTTGGGATTAGAGCAGTGGTATAGAAACTGTTGTACGTTGTCTGTTGTTAATGGTTCGAATTTTAGAATGAGTGAAATCTCTCTCTCTCTCTCTCTCTCTCTCTCTCTCTCTCTCTCTCTCTCTCTCTCTCTCTCTCTCTCTCTCTCTCTCTCTCTCTCTCTCTCTCTCTCTCTCTCTTTCTCTCTCGCTCTCTCTCTCTCTCTCTCTCTCTCTCTCTCTCTCTCTCTCTCTCTCTCTCTCTCTCTCTCTCTCTCTCTCTCTCTCTCTCTCTCTCTCTCTCTCTCTCTATATTTCTCTCTCTCTCTCTCTCATATATATATATATATATATATATATATATATATATATATATATATATATATATATATATATATATATATATATATATATATATATTGATTAGTTTATTTGAAGGGCATTGTTTTGTAGTTAATTCGTGACTTGCTGAGTTCCTCTTGACTTGCATTTGAAAAAGGATTTCAATAATTTGTTTTTATCATTGTAATAATGAAATTTGGAATGAAGAGTAAAAGCAAGAGTCAGTGAAGAGGAGGAGGAGGAGAAGAAAAAGAGGTGGAGTTGTAGTTTATGGATGAAGAGAGGAAGAATAATTTCGTAGAGGAGGAAAGGAGAATTGGATGAAAAACAAGGAAAATGATGAGAATTATTAGTTAATGGATGAAGAAGAAAGAGAGAGAGAGAGAGAGAGAGAGAGAGAGAATTAATGAAACCGGAAGAAAAACACTAGTAGTAGTAGTAGTAGTAGTAGTAGTAATAAAGATTGAAGTAAATATTATAAATTGAAAACATACATGAAAAAAAATTTGTGAATAAAAATAGAGGAAGGCATGTAACATGATAAAACACAGAAAATATGAAAGATAAAAAGAAAATATTGTAAATATTCCATTAAATAAATATAATAGAAAGAGGAACCAAAGGATAATA
>JABUQX010056014.1:20000-22500 GCA_015478945.1 Trachelipus rathkii
ATATATATATATATATATATATATATATATATATATATATATATATATATATATATATATATATATATATATTAAGTTAGCGTTATTTTTGACAAGGTTAAATATGATAGGTTAGATACATTATATATTAGGGTAATTTATCGGTCATTAGGTTTAAATGATATCGATATATCGATCAAAAAATAATTTATCGAAGTTAAAAGATTCGTGTTTTAAAAATCGAAGAAAAACTCCATCGATTAATGGTAAGATACACACACAGTCGCACGCGCACACACGCAAACACACACACACACCTACACACATACACACACACACACAAGAAATTAAAAAATGATCCTTATATATAGTTTTACATTAAGCATATATTTGAATTTTTAGCGTTTGCGTAAACGACGATAAGCAAGGACCATTGAAAAATGAACCTTAAATATATTTTACATATGGAATATATTTGAATTTTTATCTTTCAATTATCTAAAATGACGATTGTATTCTATGAAAAAGGAAAATTAAACTTTTTTTTTTCTTTTTCAATTTTTTGAGAAAAAAATGTAAAAATATAAAAATTTTCATTTTAAATTTTTTTTTTTTTTTATCATTTTAAATAATTAATATTTTTGTAATTTATTAGGAATTAAATTTATTTTAAATTCTACGACAAAAATTTTATTAATTAAAATATATTTAGTAATTTAATTCCATCTGTTCTCCATAAAAAAAATTATACACACACACACACACACACACACACACACACACACACACACACACACACACACACATATATATATATATATATATATATATATATATATATATATATATATATATATATATATATATATATATATATATATATATATATATATATATATATATATATATATATATATATATATATATATATATATATATGCTAGTTAGTCAAGTAGATTAAAAACTGCATTTTATGAACATTAATATTAGCTGTTTTAACCTATTTTTTGGTTAAATATTGTAGCCATTTTGACCTAATTTTTGGAAAATATGTTAGCCATTTTTTGTGGGGGGAATGGTGACAAAACCAATCGGTTATTATTATTATTATTATTATTATTATTATTATTATTATTATTATTAAGTATTATTATTATTATTATTATTATTATTATTATTATTATAAAATTTATCAAAACTAAATTTAGTTCATGGAATCAGTAAATAATAAAAATTAATAATAATAATAATAATTAATAATTAATAATAATAATAATAATAATAATAATAATAATAATAATAATAATAATAATAATAATAATAAAAATAATAATAATAATAATAATAATATGTTTAAGTAAAATAAACTTTATACAAATATTTTCCTTTGGAAACTTACATAAACGTTACAACGCAATATATATATATATATATATATATATATATATATATATATATATATATATATATATATATATATATATATATATATATATATATATATATATATATATATATATATATGCTATATATATATATATATATATATATATATATATATATATATATATATATATATATATATCACGGTTGTTCGATTTCATTTTACGGTCTTCATTTAAATTAGGTTTTTTTTTTTTTTGTTTTTTGGGAGATAATTTAAGAATTGAAACGTTTCCCTTTTATATAATGTCTTAACGTATCAAACGATTCTTTGGCACGCAGTCAATAATAATTAAATAATTTTTTATTAATTGATAGCTAATAATAATATTGGTGACAATAATAATAGTAATAATAATAATAATCAATATTAATAATACTTATTATTAATCATTATTATTATTATATTATTATTAGTAGTAGTAGCTTGATAGTTGTAGCTGTGAAAGTAGTGATAATATATTATTGTATTATTATGTATATATGGCTATTATTATTATTATTATTATTATTATTATTATTATTATTATTATTATTATTTTATTTCTCGAAAATTGCTAAAAAAAATAAAAATTACGACTTTTAATTCATACAAACTCCTACTATTATGCTTTAATATTACCGCTCGATTTCGCTTCCCCGCAATTTAATATATATATATATATATATATATATATATATATATATATATATATATATATATATATAACTATATATATTATATTTATATATATATATATATATATATATATATATATATATATATATATATATATATATATATATATATATATATATATATATATATATATAGTTCAAGCAATTCCCCAAAATTCAAAGAGAGGCAAGAATTAAAGATGGAAGCTTTGAATGTTCAGCGTAGAGCGATGCCTGAGAAATATACGAGAGAGAGGAGAGAGAGAGAGAGAGAGAGAGAGAGAGAGAGAGAGAGAGAGAGAGAGAGAGAGAGAGAGAGAGAGAGAGAGAGAGAGAGAGAGAGAGAGAGAGAGAGAGAGAGAGAGAGAGAGAGAGAGAGAGAGAGAGAGAGAGAGAGAGAGAGAGAGAGAGAGAGAGAGAG
>JABUQX010056014.1:27500-33075 GCA_015478945.1 Trachelipus rathkii
TTACTATATGAGAAGAATTATCTTCCTAATTATCTAACATAGAATGATATTATCCTGATGATTATATTATTTATGTATTATCATGTTAAATTTATCTCATTGAGCTTGAAACGGGAGATTATAGTAACTCTGTTTCCTTGAGATTGAATAAAATTAGGAAGCAAATCAAATAATCTTTTCTCGCCTGTATATATCTTGTGACAGCCTCTCCACAGCAAAACTAACAATTTGGATCTATTGGTTTTAACACCAAATACAGAGAATAAATGGATTATTGTATCTATTTATAAGAGAGTGTATTGTTTTGTTTCTTGAAGCAGTTGAGCGGAATTATTTGGGCTAATGTTTTTGGGATATAATTTTATTTAATAAATATATTGCATTATTATTATTAAAGACTCCATAGCTAACTTTATCGTATCTTTTTTTTTTAATTTTTAGTTTTTGACAGAAAATATATTAAGTTTAAATAAGAAGTGTATAGAATTTTCTCTATTCCTATATAATGATACTATTAATGAGGCAATTATTTTTTAATCCTACCTCTATGAATTACTTATAATACCACTTTTTATTCATTAGATATTACGTCTAAGATGTATTTGGGAAATTTCGTACTTCTGTGGCGGATTGAGCGATATTATCGACAAGAATATATCCACAAGTTTATAGAGGAATTATGAGTGTAGAGATTATGGTCTAGCGTTAGTCAGCTCATGTACTATATATTATCTTGACTAATTACTCTAAGTTACAGAGCTAATGAGCATAATCTAGTTACATGGTTTATATATTTTCTAGATATTCTATTGTATATTAATGTTATTATTTATTATGTGCGAATATTGCTATGATGATGTATGTGTGATTCTCACTATTATTGGGACGGATATTATATTATTAGTGAGTGTACTTATATATATATTTATCTACTTCGCATTATAAAGGTTCCACTGTTAATATTCAACTTAATGTATGTCAGGGACATAACTATCCTCATTTTATCGTACTATACTGTGTTGTTTTATGTACTCTCCATTTTTACGGGATCAGCAGTGCAAGTAGGCTGATAGGCCAATTTCGCTAACTTCGTGTCTCTTCTCTGTAAGAGTCTGTATTGACACTAGTGCTATCTACTATTATCTTCTCAATTATATATATAACATGGTGTATGTGTATATAACCCATCATTATCCAATATTATGAATAATGAGTTATAATTACTCTCAAAGAGCGATATATGATTATCCCTATTATCAATTACCGACAAATCTGAATTGTTGATTAGTTTATTCTGATTATTACAGTTGATGTACTTAGCGCATGAAGTTGCTTCATTACTGTGATATGACTGATGCGTGCTCTCAATTAGACACGCAGGTTTAGACTTATGTAGACAACACCTTCTATCCAGTATATATTAGGTATACGCTCTTAGTATAGTAGCCCTATATTATATATATATAATATTATATACACGTTTATTACTCTACCCTACATATGCTCTAGGTTGCACTTGTCACAAACCTCACACTATCGCCTCCAACATATTATTTAATGAGTTTTACCTATAGACCTGTGATGCTCCTCCTAGTTTCTATACCAAGAAATCAAGAAGATAATCGATAAACTTTCTTACTGTGACCTCTAATACGTATAGGTCCTCACCTATTTCCTAAACTCAATTAATGGCATAAGAAACTGCTCACTCAACAACTGGATACTTACTGTATAATGAATAGTTCCTATACTAATGGTACAACAGAAACCTATTTCCCTGTCGATCTCATACTAGATACCAACCATACGAACAACCTTTGGTGTTAGGAGGATAAGCTAATTCTACTACTTGCATATATTAGTATAAGCAGCCTGTGGACCACCATTGTTATAGGTAATTGTATCCATCTCGACTCGTATTGTCACTTTGCAGTGAAAAGAGGTCACTATATTTGACGTGAGAAGTGTGCTGTCATTGCCTACGATGAGTTAATATATGTAATTCTCTGAATGTTGATCAAGATCTTTGTTCATTACTTTGAAAATTAGTATCAAACTGCGAAAGTTCTTGCAAACCAGGCAAAACTACTAATTAGGCAATAGCTGTATTACTACTCCTCTCTCTCTATTGATCCCTTACTAGTCTAAGAGGATTTCATCAACTAGGGTAATCGAATTGCTCAGCAATTAGATACTCATTATATCAAATAATTATTCTTAAGTGGTAGCTCTGTGGGAGTAGTGCACTACCTATCTCCAGGTCAGCCGCTATTGTACTGCTGTCTTATTAATAATCAACTGCCAAACCTCAACAGTACGTCATATCACAGCTCACTCATCATCTCTTGTCGATCGTCTCTCTCGTTCTCAGGGTCTTACTCGTGCTCTCACGCTCCTCTTCATATATCTTGACACACTCATCATCTCTACGTCATCACTACTTCTCCCTTGCACATTCATTCTGTCAAGTAACACTCGCTCTCGCTCCATGCATCATCTACTCGGCGTATCTTCTAGTATCTTCTCATCTAGACGATCCATCCAAAAGTACTAATTGAGTTACCTGCTAATACTTCAGTCTCTCCTCCTCTCTCTCCTCGTCTCTCTTATCACTCTACTGTCATATCACATCTACCATGCCAATAACCTCTATCTCTCATCCACTTCTGTCTTTCATCTCTCTTTTCTGCTCTGTCTCTCAATACTGTACTCTCTTCTTCCTGTCTCTCTCTCCAATCGTCTCTCTCTCAACTCTCTCATCTCCGTCATCTCTCTCTCTCTCTCCGTTCCTCTACATCAGTGCTTGCATCATCTCCTCCTGTCAATTAAGTACTTTTGTACTAGAACTGTCTATTCTTACATCAAAATACACATACAACCGTATTCACTATTTTCTAGATACTCTCTTCAATTTATATAAACCTCTTAAAACTATCTATTATATGAGATAACTGACGAGCCCTATATTATAGTGTATAAATGCATCTCACATTTCTTCAGTTAGTAAGATTGCATCGGAGAGTCTCTCAACATTCTGATAGTGCACAGCCCTTGCTGTATATGCTAGTAGATTTTTGAATTTAATTAAAATGCTAAATTTAAATTTAACGAAAATGTGAGATTGATAAGTTCTTGCTACTCTAATCTGTGATTTCTAAGTGGATAGCTTTAGATGTAAATGGAATACTGAGATAAATAATGATACATGTTCAGTAATTCAGTAATATATCACCTATCAGTAATCTATAAATATTATTGAGAATCACGGATACTAAAAATATATACCATATGTAATATTAAACTAATATATGAATAATATATCAGGATACATTATACTGTAATAAAGGATCAGTGATGACTGTTAGAGATTTTTGAATTATTGAGATAGGCTCAATAGTATTACTGATATCATCTATATCTTATATATAATTAGCTTATTAGTACATAGTGAGTGGAGCAAATGACTATTGTCTATATTATATATACGTTGTTTCGTAATGAAGTTGATTCATTATAGGGTTAGTATATGGATTACGATACTTTAATCGATACTGAAAATATATAATCAAAACATTGTTATAACTAAGTATAATAAAGAATATGAACTTACTAACGAATCAATCATATAGATCTGTTTGTAGCTGAGTCA
Organism: Trachelipus rathkii; assembly: GCA_015478945.1. Taxonomy (NCBI): domain Eukaryota; kingdom Metazoa; phylum Arthropoda; class Malacostraca; order Isopoda; family Trachelipodidae; genus Trachelipus; species Trachelipus rathkii. The sequence goes on from JABUQX010056014.1 coordinate 31,150, forward strand.
TGCAAAAAGATATACGTAGTACGTAAATTAAACTGGTACAGTAACCTTTAGTTTATATAACCTATAATATGGCTCACCGACCGACATTTAGTCTATACCCCTATACGTATCAGACCTTCATACAAATGGCATGAGCATCGCTTAATTACAATGAATATAGTTTAGGTTTTTCCTAAACCCTATCTCATCCAAGCTCTATTTGATTGTTCATACATCCTAGTGATCAGAATCAGCTGTTTCAATAGACTCATGCGTCACCTCTCATTACATTCATCACAATACTTAATACCTCAGTATTAGTATACGCTCTAGCCTTTGTTACAACTTAACTCTATATATAATAAACTCATATATAAAATTAAGCAGGTATATTATATTACCTTGGGTAATATTTATCTATACTTATAATAAACCCTCAATTAAATACCATTCCTACACATTATAGTGAACTATACTTCTCAAGATAAATTACAAAATACATCAAAGAGGACACCGCAAACTTATTATTCGAGTGATAGTATACTATTTATATGACCTGGATTATATTCACCTATCTATACCCAATGAAACAATAAAAGAACTATACTCATATTCAAGTTACTAGCTATATAATAATCCTAGTCTCAGCACTGAGTCTGGAGATGCTCAGACGTATAGGCGATTGCACTTATCCACTTAAAGCATTCTATATAGAAATACAATGTAATTAGTACGATGCTCACAGTGTGATGAACCGGTTAGAAGACTGTCAGTGAGTATATCCATATTCTTTACGCAGGTTATCGAAGATTAGTATATAGAAATCTGAAAGTACAGATAGGCATCATTATCGAACAATCCTTCATCCCCTTATTATCAGCACAGTTGATTTACCCATTAGAAATAAACTCCCGATGGGACTCATGCGCCTATTTCATTGGACTACAGAAATTGAATTCACTATATAGTACATAAGTCAGATTCTTTCCGTATATTAATACTATATTAAAGATACTGACTATTTAGTCTTCATATGATATAACAATATTTATATTCAATCAATTGTAACCTAATATATAAGTAGTTTATACCGATTATCAAATAAGAATAAGATATATGTATATTATATAGAGGACGTAACAAGTCAGTTAGAATAAGATCTTGCGTATTTCTACACTTCTATTATATATCACATTGGAATTCTTAAGAATGCCCTTGGCTCGTGAAAATAATGGTACTAGCTACTATCATTCCATGAGAGCCTCATAAGAATACTTAGTCAACTAAGTATCATCATCTCTTGAGGGAAGATTAAGGTCTACCTTGAATAGATTAATAATGTACTACTTACTCAGTCAGTGACACTATTTGAAAGCATTTTATATCCTAACTTTATGATAGATAGTCTACTATATATATATGTAGATAGTTATTCATTAGATAGTAAGTCCCCGTATACGGATTTAAATTATAAAATACCATCACATAAATTCTTATTTATCTTTAGTAGAGATAAAGTGAAATATTTTTCGGGACTATTGATTTTCAAATTAGAGGTACTATGATACTATATATAGCAAAGACAAATCATATCATCAAGGATGATGAGAGATGCGTCCCAGTATCACATATAAATACGGTATTAATATAATTATAATATCCGTCAGGTACATGACAGTTCATGGGTTTAGTCAACCTTATTAATTATACCTGCCGACATATCCCTAATTGCTCGGTGAGTTCGGTAATAGCACAACCATTGTTCGATATGTAAATAGCGTAAAAAAGTAAGTGTCAATATTGGTACTGTAACAGTGCCAGCAAGCCTTTGATATACATTAAATACTAACTTCTGACCACACCACCATTATGCTAGTATTCTCAGGATCGCTCTAGCTATATTGCATAGACTACCACTCTTATTTATATATTACTGTATTGCATTCT
>JABUQX010056015.1:0-16999 GCA_015478945.1 Trachelipus rathkii
AATATACTTTATAATCAAGCGCAACTTTACCAAGGTAAATGTTTATGAATAAGGAAAAACTTTGAATTAGGATATTACACATCAAAATGCACATTTTTGGATCCCCTCATTCACAAAAAACACGACACGAATTTTTATTTTTGCCCTCCAAATTGACACGACTTACTGCGTAGCACCGAAAACGGAAAAGTAGTAGAAAAACATGACACGAGTGGAAAAGAAAGCCCCCCCTCCCTTACCGTTCCCTCCATACCCTTAACTGAAAACTTGTCGCAGTCAAAAAAATACACCCTAGAACTTCACGAGACTGCGACGGACCCTCACTTTGGTGTCTCGTCAATATTGGGTTTATCCTCTGGGCCAGGCCCACAGCCATACCCAATCACAAAACCCCTTCATTCACTCCTATTATGAACCTTTTTTCTTCTCGACTTTACCAAACTCACATTCCTTTCCTTCAAACATTCCTTTACCACCTCAATCCACTTTTTCTTCGAGTTCCTGGCCGGTCGATTTCAGGCACACCCACCGCTATACCTCCGCTTAACCAACCGTCTACCATCCATTCCTTTTTCTATATCCAAACCATCTTAATACACTTTTGCTTATTCTCTCATTTACGCCTTTCTTCACATCACCCAACTCCCTACCACGTTCATTCCTCATTTTATCAATTCTTCTCACACCTAACACGCCCATAAGATTATCCATCTGAACAGATTGCACCCTAGATTTATACTTCTTATTCCACATAATAGTTTCACTACTATACATTAACACAGGTAACAACATACCTATATGCAGAACCCTAGCGCACTCAAGACTTAGTCCCTTTACATTCACCAAGGATTTAATTGCACCAGTCACCTTCCTATCATTCACAACTTTTTTACACTCATCATCCGATCCTTTTTCATCCAGCAAATGACCTAATATTGAAACTCAGATACTTACTCTAATTCCTCACCATCCAACATGATTTCACAACACGGCCTCTCCTCACCCACTACCATCACCTTACTCTTATCTGCAATTACTTTCAAACCCCTCCTTTTACACACCCTACCAAACCCTCCACCAATCCTCTCAAACTTTCTTCAGATTAGCCACACAAAATCAAATCATCAGTTGACAATAAGCAGGGCACCCTACACTCTCTAGCAATCTAACACCCTCCCCTGCCACCCCTACCACTAATTCTTTCATCACCCTATGCATATACAAATAAATAGTCATTTAGATATAATACATTCCTGCCTCACTCCACTTCTAATATTTAACTATTCATTTTCCACTCCGTCTATTCTCACACAAGATTCACTATTGACATACACTTTTGATATCATTCAGAAGCCTACCACCAATACCATATATCACGAACACCTGCTACAATACATCCAATTAATAATCCTGTTATACACCTTTTCGGTCCATAAAACCTAAACACAATTTATTCTTTTTCACTCATTTTCTCAATCATTTGTTTCAATGTGTAAATTTGATCTACACACCCACTACCACTTCTAAATGCATCTTGTCCTTCACTCGACGCATTCTTTCAACTAAAATACCAGCATATATCCTCCCTATAAGTTATAACACTCAATAAACTAATTTTTCTATAGTTCCTACAGTTCCCTTTATCTCCCTTAGCCTTATATAATGGTACAATTACTGCTCTCCTCCAATCTTTCGAAACTATACCCTCCACAAACGCATTGTTACATAACTACCATATCTAGTCAATCACAATCTCGCCTCTTTTCTTGATCATTATTACACTGGTAATTACGCTACCGTGGCTCAAACGGTAGAGCGACGGAGTCATGGCAAAGGTCGTGGGTTCGGATCCTAGGTAGAAATTACCTAGAAAGTTCCCCTCCTTGAATAGGGCTATGCCCGTGAGGTGTGAACTTTTTATATATATATAAAAAAATAATTCCATGTATACCTAACGATTTATCATTCTTCTATTTTTTTCACTCTACCTATTACCTAATTTCCAAAATACTTATTTCTTCTTAAACCTTCAAACCCACCCATACACATTCACTATCACCTCTTCATTACTGCTAATGTTATCCGATTTTCGAAGTGTTTCCTCCACACTCTCCTCGCATCCATTTCATCAGTCACGAAAGTACATTTCTTATTCATTATTCTCTGAAGATTCCCTTTACTCTCTTTCCTTAACCTTTCGTACTTCCTTCCAGAAATGCATCCTATTCTCTTGTAAGTCCCCATTCATCCTCAAGGAAAGTTCATAAATTCGAATTTCCGTTAAGGGAGGAATTTGAAGGGATCCTTCGCCAAAGGTAGAGAAAAGGGCCGTTTATAAATACGGGCCTCGATCTTTGCTTTCCTTTGTGAACTGATTTTGCTCTATAAGATTTAATTCCTGATTCCCATTTTCATGTTGAGTTTAGGAGTTACTCCTGTAGTTGGTTTTCTAACTCGGTATTGCCGCTTTTTCATGGTGCGCAGTGGTAGCTCCTGTACACCTATAATATATACGGGCCTTATATATATATATATATATATATATATATATATATATTATATATATATATATATATATATATATATATATATATATATATATATATATAATATATATATATATATATATATATATATATATATATATATATATATATATATATATATATATATATATATATATATATCAGAATTGGGTCCCATGCCTTGGTCTGTCAACAGTGAAATATATCCTAACTGGGCTCGTGCTAGATGCACGTCTTATGCGACATCAGTGAATTGGGGTGCGAATTTAATTGTGTCACTTACATTTCTCACACTCACGGAAACTATAACTAAGCAAGGTAAGAAATAATCTCAGTATATTATATTGCTTCAAAATTGCATTTCAAATAAGTAGACCCAAATATTTTAAATGGATTTTGTCATTTTTTAAATAAGAAAGTTAATTGTAATTAATAAGTTCATATAAAAAAAAGTGATCTAATCTATTCTATATATATATAATTACTTTTATTTCAGGAGCATTTTACCTTTACACTGGATTCGCTCTGGCTGGTTTCATAATTTTTTTCATAATCCTACCCGAAACAAAGGGAGTGCGTCTCGAAAATGTGGAATCATTGTTTCAGAAGCCGCTTTTCCGATCTACTCCATGGAAAGCAGAAAGCAGAGAAGAGCTTACGAGGCAAGAGAGTTACGGAACGCTGACGGCAGCTCCGTAATTGAAGGACTAAATGTTATTTTTGTATTCATAAATTTTTTAAAATTTTATTCGTAATTATTATTTTTTTGCTATACTTCCTTTAATGCATAGATTTGTAAACTCTCTTTTACTGGTGATACCAAGATTTTATATAATTCATCGTAGGTCGAGGAAAAGTATGTGTATAATTAAAACGTTCTCCGTCGATATAATGGATCCTGGTAACGTATGTCATTCCTGCCCGTGTTTTAAAAGAATGCGCTTCTGAGCTGGCACCTGTCTTCGTTCATCTAATTTCTTTCCTCAGTGTTAAACAATTGAAGGTTAACCCCTTCTGAATCTTCTAACTATCATCCTAAAATATTTACCTTTATACTGTCTAAGATCTTTGAATCCTTATTTACTCATTTTCTTCTCCAATCAATAGTAAGGTTTTCAACGTTGGAGGTCAACTGGTGATATACTTTCTTATCTTACCCATCCATGGTCTTCTGGCCTTAGAGAATTTGAGGAGTCATGTGGTGGTGTTTTATATAACTAATGCTTCTTCCGGTTTGCCTTGCGTCGCTGCCTCCTCAAGATATCTTCATTTGGGTTTCCACCTTCACTTTAATCATTACGTCTAGCTCTCTTTCAAATCGTTCCATTTTGGCAGTTGCAGATGACTAGACTTCTTCATTCCCTGTCAGTTGCAGTGTTCTTTCAGGGTTCTGTTTTCTCTTCTACTCTATTTCTACTCTATTCATTCATATAAATCTATTCATTCAAATGCAGATGACTCCACTCTTAATTCTTCAACCAATTTGAAATCTGTTACCTCTTTTGCATTTAGAGGTGCTTATCGTTTACAACTTTCAGATTCAATTCTGGCTGATCTGGATAAGATTTCCCAGTGGGGTAGTCTATTTTTGTAAACTTCTTTTGAAAACTTTTAAGTTCCACAATATATTTTCATCTATTTTTATTTAACTTTTCTATCACTGTTGCCAACATCGAAGCAACTTTCAGTAAACCCTCATACAGCAATGTGATTCCATTAGGCTTCAAAAAGCTGGAAGTTCTGTTCAGTTTCCGGGTTCTTTTCTTCCGCAGTTAATCAACTGTTGTGCAAGAGTCGTATCCGCATTAGTATGGAATACTATCATATATCTTTTGGAAAGGGTTGAATCAGGCAAAAAGAGAATAATAAACTTCATTTCTTTCTAAATCTTTTTGCATTTTGTCTCAAACAATATTGCTTTTTATCTTTTTCTATAGGTACTAAAGGGCAAATGTGCCCTCATGGCACCCTCGTGACCTTGTCTTAAAAGAGTGTCCTTTGTAGATCAAACGGCTCTATAACCGCTTGTTTTGCACGCTGCTTTCCCAACTTACGATCATGTTTCACTATTAATTCTTTTAGCAACATCCGTTTTCTTTGCTATTTTAATATTAACTACGACTTCAAATCTTTCTTCTTCCGGCGCTCACCTGGCCTGGTTGTCCATTGGTTGAACATTTCAGCTTCTTTAATAGCTCCTTGAATAAAGCAACTTCCCTTATGCATAGTGAAGGTGAAGCAAGAAATTTTTAAATAACGCCATCGCGCCGCCTGCACATACCGCGCCTTATATGCTCCATGACACCTACTACTGCTCTTACTACTCTCTCACACCCTGCACTTTATATACATATATATATATATATCTCAGAAATATATATATATATATATATATCTCTCCACTCTCTACGCCACTCTCTGCCACCTGCATAGCCACTTGCATAGCATACATAACGCCCGCCACTACTTTGCTACACTCATATATATATATATATATATGCTCTTCTTCTTTATATGTACTTATAACTTATATATACCATATCAAAGAGCTGGGTATTATATGCTTATGGCTGCTGGGTTCATGGGAGAAACAAGGGGCATAAAGCTGTTCGTTTTAAAAAAGCGGGACTAAAGCAAGGTGTTTCATTACAGGCAAGCTCGCTGACGATTTTGGTTCCTTCCACTGAAATTTCTTTTTGGTTCCTTGAGAAAAATATCTAACAACTATCGCAAATATGTCTTTCCCCTTCTTCCCCTCTTATTCCCTCTGTTGAATTTGCCGTCAATAATTCTACTGAAAAGGTAAATATCTTCTACATCCATTTTTCCTAATTCTTCCCTCAACCAACCTGGCAATCCTAATTCTACTCCACTAATGTGTTTCACTTCTTTATCCAAGATTATAAATGATCAGAGGCATGGGATAATAATGTCTATGAACTTTAGGAGGGCAAGCTACCCAGATGACATTTATCCTCGTGTTTTGAGGGAATGTGCGCTTCTGAACCGGCACCTATCCTCGTTAGATTTTTCTCTTTATGCCTTAATACAAACACCTTTCCTCATTGCCGGAAGAGCGCAAATGTTATTCCTGTCCAGAAGAAAAGTAGAAACTCTGAACCGTCTAACTACCGACCTATAGCTTTCATCTGTATTCTTTCTAAGATTTATGAATCTATATTTAATATTTTTCATTTTCTCGATAATTTGGAGCATCCTCTTTATCCGATCATCAGTATTGCTCTTAAAACTCAAGTTGAACTACTGATATACTTTATTTTGTTACTAATCACTATTTTTCCTGCGCTTTGAGACTATGGAAAGTCTTGTGCGATGGAGGTTTGACAGATTCAAAACAACTGACTGGGAATGACATGCATTGCTGCTCTCTAAGTTCTCTTTTAGGTTTCCTCTTTCACTTTGCTCACTAATGTCTAGTTTCTCTCAAATTGTTATAAATTGCTTGTTCTTGATAAGCCAACTTCTTTCTTCCCTGCCAATTGTAGTGTACCTCGGTTTTCTGTTTTATCTCATATTCAATTCTTTCTTTCATTAATGATCTTTTAAGCTGCTCTACTCTCTCTCTCTCTCTATGCTGCTCTCTCTATACTTCTCTCTTCATCTCATCTCAATTCTGCTCCCTTTTACTTCTAGAATTGCTCTCGTATTAACTTTCCGATTCTTTATTCTCGCGATTCTGATAGAGTCTCCCTTGTCGGGGTCGTCTCAACCTTGTGAAATCCAAATCTTAAAAACAAACTTCTGCATATCTCCCTCTCAAATACAACTTCGAAAATTTGTATCTCTTTCGTTATCTCTCTTCATATAAACATCCTAGGCTTAACATTAGAACAAAAAAATGTCTGTGACCTCACTCACAATGGTGCTAGGGCGTCTCAAAAGAAACTGAGTTCTGGTTAGACTGCGGAATTTTCTTCCATCTTCTCAGTTGCTCCATCTGATCAAAGGTCTCATCCCCCTGCATGAGTGAGCTGTTCTCGATATCTGCGATGCTCTGGTTACCCAGCTTGACGGGGTTTGAGTCAAAAGCCAAAGGGTTATAAACTGTTCTGTAATTCCAGTTCACTTGACCCTCTAGTCTTTGCGCGCGAGTTGGTAGCGTTATTCTTTCTTAATAGGTCAAAGCACGGCAGGGTGTTCGAGGTAACCTACACCGCGTACCACACTTAACGACGGCCCTCATGGACAAGGTGCGTGTCTGCCGCACAAGTTTCTGTAGATATTTGGACTCCAGGAAATTTCGCTGCTGGTGCCTTCCTCCTTTCTGCCACCTTCTTTCTGTGGAATTTCTCTTCCACATCGATGACACTTCCTGCGGAATTAATCTCCCTCAATTTAAAGCCTGCGCCTGTGCTCATCTGCATTTGAGCTATCGGACGAAAGTTTTGGCGTGCAACACCCCTCCTGAATAGGGCTCTGCCGCTGAGTGGGGTGCAACTGTAAAAAAAAAGAAAAAAAAAAGTGGTGGAAACCAAAATGTATGAAATTTCAGTAATGAATGGTGGTTGTGGTTGATAGTGACAAGAATAGCTAAGAAGCTTGATATTGTAAGAGGAGTAATGTGATCCTTGGAAAGTTGAAGAATGGTATCTGCAGGTATAGATAAATTACCGGTGAAATGATCAAGTACGGAGGCGAGATTTGATTGATTGGATTTAGGAAGTTGTGTAACAAATGTTTATGGAGAGCATAGTTCCGAGGATTGAGAGAGGCAGTAAATAGTACCTTATCATAATAGGGAACCGAGATAAGGGTAACTGTAGAATTATAGGAAATTAGTTATTAAGTGTAGTAGGAAAGAATATATTATATTTGGTCGAAGAAGAGTCGGTTGATGAAGGACGATTGTGAAGAACAAGGGCGTTAGAAGTGATAGCATGTGGATTCAATCTTCCGCTGAAAAATGATGAGAAAATGAGGAAGTAGAAGAGATAGATGAATTTTTTTGTATTTGCAAGGCGATAAATGATTAGAAGCTCTAGCGGTGTATTGATAAAGTGTTGGGTGTAAGCTTCTGAATGGAACAAAAGTATATAGACGATAGTACATAGAATAAAAATTATGGAGTTGAAAGTGATTGTTTAATATTACTATCGGAGTGAGGCAGGGATTATCCTTGGTTAATCAATTTGTATAGGGATGGGGTTAGAAAGAATAACGTGGATGGCAGAATAGGTGTTTAGATATCAGGGTTGGAGTCGTTTTCAAATTTTCTGACTCGACTCATCTCTTTCAATTGCGACCGAACGCTTCCCGCTTCCACTTCCGACTGCCGGCCTGACTCCACCTCTTCAAAATACGTCGACTTCCGATCCGACTCCCATCTCGGTTAGAGAGGAGTAATGGAAGATGAGGATGCCCTATACTATTATGCGATGATTGGTTTTGTGGGCGAATCTGAAGAGTTGAGAGATGTAGGTAGATTTTAAGCAGGGTGTAAAAAGATGTTTGAAGTAACGTAGCTAAGAGAAGGTAGGTGTACGAGGACAGTGCCCCTCGGTGTAGAAGTATGTTAAGATTGACAGCTGGAACAAGTGTCTGGTTAAATATTTAAGTAATATATGGATAAAGGGAACGGAGATGAGCAGAGTGTGTAGAAAGGGACGGGCAGAAGGTCTAGTGGCAATTAAATCGTGGTGGATGCAAAGGGACTGTCTTTAGTGGCCTAGGGTCTTACATGGAGTATGTTTTTAATAATATGATATGTTGAGAATTAATATCACAAACCAAGTAAACTACTTTCTTTTTCTCATAAGTATGGCAAAGCTAAAATAACGGAGAACCGACTTCGTTCTTTTCTTCATAAAGAATCGGAAATTAGATAAGCAACTATTTTGCGAGTAACGAGTATAGATAACGATACTACTTTTTTGAGTAAGCGATGCCACATCTGTATATTCAATATATAGTATAACTATATATATGATATATATAATATATATATATATAATATATATATATTATAATAAAATAAATAATAAATTTTTATTTTAAAAAGTTCAACACCTCATAGCGCTATCCAAGGAGGGGAACTTCTCAGGTTAATTTCTACTAGGATCCGAATAGATAACTAGGATCGTGCCCTGTTACTTGTGCCACTGGGCTTTGTCGATGTAACGTTGAGCCACGGTAGCGGCAACAACATTGTTGTTGTTGTAGTATATTATATATATAAATAATATATTTATATATTATATATTATATATAATTACTATAATATATAAGTATATATAATATATATATAATGTATATATATTTATGTATATATATATATATATAAAGATATATATATATATTATATATATATATATATATATAATATAAGTGAAGATGAAGTCAGCGCTTAGATCTCTGGGGTCGAAGACGGAGCGGAGCCGCTGTAATTTTGATTTTTTAGCTCCGAGGAGACGCGCATTATGATTGCGAAGAGTTCGGAACTGGGCGAGAGTCTTAGAGCGTTTGAGAGCAGTGTCTCATTGTATAAAGATATAGGGAGATAATTAACATTCAAGCGGATAGAGAGAAGAGAGAGAAGAGAGAGAGAGAGAGAGAGAGAGAGAGAGAGCGAGAGAGAGAGAGAGAGAGAGAGAGTTTATGAAACTGAGTGAAAAGTTGGTAAGGGGAAAACCTAGACCCAAACTATTTAAAGGAGTACGATAGACTGTGCTCCTGCAGAAGTAGTACCATTCAAGGCTATGCAAGTAGTACTCCTCATCTGGATAGTTAGTAGCACAAAAATGACATAACGTCTCACTGAGACGAGAGGGGGTTTCACTGAGAATATTTGTTAGAGTCGAACAGGGTACCGAAATGAAAATGTAGCCGTAAGAGCCTAGGGAAAGCAAACTGTAAGAAGATGAATGGTTGGAAATTATGAAAATATACAGCGTTTTGGGCTCATCTGAAAAAGGTCAGGAATAGAGTATAGGGAGGACGAACTGCTCAAGATCTATTGATATAAATATATATTATATAAGTAATTAGTATAGTAAGATATATATATATAATAATATATATATATATTAATATATATATCGTTAATGTATATTATATATATGAATAATATAATTATATATAATGACTATATACTAATAAGATCTATATAGATATAGTATAATGATAAGGCGAGTGTCGCCAGCTGTACTTGACATGAGGAAACTTGGCGGAAATATGAAAATTTCCCAGAATGATTGATATCAAGAAGAGGAAACGAATATAATATTATATCAAATGTCAATTACGAAATAAGTATACAAATATATATATATATTATATATATAATATATATATATATGATATAAATATAGTAATAATATATATATATAATATATATAATATATATATATATATATATATATATAAATTATAATATTTATAGAATGTAGAGAAAAAAATATATATATATTAAATAAATCGATGAATTAAGGATTGTCGACAGTTAAAAAGTTAATATATATATAGAATAGATAAATTTAGTTGTGGATTGGAAAGAGAACAGAAAACATAAGGTAGAATAAAATTTGAAAGACTTCAAATGAGTAATTTAGAATAGACAACATAGCGAGTACGTAAAAAAAAAATTGTGAACAGTAAGTGAATACAGAAAAGAATTTGCTGCCAGTCTCTCAACCTGAGGTTAAGTAAAAAAATAAAAAAAAACAGAGTTATGGTTCAGAGGAAAAGAGAGGTGATGTCCAACACAGAAGAAATTAGAATAGAAGCCATGAATGTGACTTAAGTAATTGAAGAAAGATGAATATGCACCAGAACAGGTCAGTAATTTCGAAACAGAATCAACTCTACCGCAGGAGGAGGTCCAAATTTCCCAAGGGAAGAACAATGGTTAGAGAGGTTGTGTGCAATATTTGAACCCATCCCCTGTTTGCTGCTTGTTTTTTCAATGATCTTTCAAAATCTAGAAATGTGTGCAAGAGTGTATATATAAGGTGTGAATGTTGTGAAGATGGAGAAGTGCCTACTGGATAGTGAATATGCTAGTTAGCATTAAAAGTGAGATTGCAAAAGTACGGGCATTTTGCGAATACCTTATATTTCTGCAAATAATATAATAGTATATAATAATTATATATATATTATATAATAATACTATATAGATATATTAATAATATATAATATAGTATATAAATTAGTAGTATATAATTTAGTATGCGCAGATGCATTTATTCGCATCCGATGCGAGCGGATGCGGATTTTGATGTAACATCCGAATGCGGATCGGATGCGATGCGAATCGAATGGTTAATATAATATTTTATATAATATTATATATATATCATATATAATAATATATATATAATAATATATATATATATTATTATATAATAGTATATATATAATAATATAATATAATAATATAAATAATATATATTATATATATATAATATAATAGTATATAATATAATATTAGTAATATATATATATATAAATATAATATATATATATATAAGTATTACTATTATTATATATATAGTAGATATATAATATTATTATATCGATTAGACAAATTATTAATAAAATTGTTACAAGTTCGGGACGGGGACAACTCAAAAGGACCCACAACCTCTTTCCTAACCTCGATCCTTAATTGAAAGGAACATGATATATACTGCACTGTATGAAATTCAAATATGGAGAGTTTTGCTTGAGAGTACACAATTTTTTGCTTTCTGCCTTTCTGCTGAGGAAGTCGTTTCTCTTTTCACATATATTAGCCCAAGGCTATTGCTAAATACTCTCTCAACTTGAACACTAGTTGGAGAACAGCCAGGGTATATCCTGCAAGTTACTAATAGTGTAACATATGCATATTTTCGGCTTAATTAACCGCACATTATTTATATTCGTTTCTTGTGATAGTTGTCAATCATTGCACTGCATTCTTGATAATGCAGTTGTGTGCGTCATCACAACTGGACGAAGAATCTCCAGTGAATCTGTATTTGATTTACTTGTAGAGATGTTGGTTCTGTATATTTCAATTTTTTCTTTAATGGAGGGTCTAATTAAAGACTGTTACGATGAAGTTTCCGGCAAGTTTACTCAAGCGTGGATAAACATGTTTTGCTTAACTTCCAACAACTGATGATCAGTCATTGAATCTAATCGTGTTCTTGTGAAGTTTTTCAATTCATTTGCACTACATCTGTAATGAGTTGTTACTTCATCACCTACGGACATGATAGAAATCTCCAGTGAATCTGTTATTGATTACTTGTAGAAGATGGGCTTGGTTCGAAATTTTGTTTTTTTCCTTTAAGGTGGTGATTAATAGACTGTCGGATAAACTTTTTCAACTGCACACAAAGACGATTAACTGTCAAATATCGTTACAAATAAAAAAATACTCCTTTAAAGAATCCAAGTAGTTGCACATAGTAAAAGGTCATTAATCCACAAGAACAAAGCGGTTTTTCTACTCAATTAATTACCACTTCATTCTTTAAATCGTCAAGTCATTTCATTGAAGATGGTTCAAAATCTTCCTGTTGATGTAATGTATTACATAAGAGCCATACGTTGTAGAGCGCTGATTTTGGTAGTGTTTCAAATGGGTTAATGAGCTTAAATGCGTGATATAATGTCTTGTGCCAAATAAGAATTGTTAAAATGGAACGACTGGCTACGAAGGCAAGAATTTTGAACAAATACTTCTCTCCACAATGCAAGATATCTATCCAGCGAGGTTGGAATGTCTTTGATACATAAAATGAAGAGCACGCCGCTTGAATTCCTTTCAACTCATATGGTTTTTTTATCTTCAGATCATCTAAGTATTTTATTAAAATCTTTATCAAATCTCGACAATAACATCCGCGCAACAACACCGCAGGGCAAGCGCGATCGGATGCGGATCGGACTTTAATAAGTCGGAGCCGCGATGCGATGCGGACGATTTACCTCATAACTAAATATAAGATATATATATATATTATATATAAATATAATATTATATATATAATAATATATATATATATAATATATATATATAAGTAATTATATATATATTATATATCATATATGATGTCCCTCTGAGCAATATGTATTACATGTACAATAATGTATATCATATAATATATGTGCTTGCGTTTCCTTTCCCACCTTTGGCAGCACCAACGAATCCACAAAGTCAATTTATAATATTTTTCTACTATATTTAAACTTAACACGTTCATTCATTTCGCACAAGTATATATTAAAAACAATAATTAGTCTTAAATTAAACTTTTTTAAAAAAACACAATAAAGTCTTGCCAGTGAAACTTAAGCAAGAGGAAAAAGCACTAAGTCTTGTTAAATTCTCGAAGAATGTTTTAGATGTATACCATTTTTTATTTTGCCGCAGAAATAGAGAGTTATACATGTGAAGATACTCACATCGTTGCCATTCAACGAGATGGTGGTAAATCAATATTGTACAAAACACACACAAAAACACACACACACACACACACACCTACACACACACAATAAATATATAGTATATATTATATATATAGTATATATATATATATATATATATATTAGATATAGATATATAATATATATATATAGTTAATATAATATAATATTCTAATAAATATATAGAGTACAGTGCGTGACTAACGGTAGAGCGCAGAGTCTCCTGGCAAGGGTCTCGGTTGTGCCATCCGATCCAATGTAGAGAATGTACTAGAGTAAGTTCCCTCTCAATATGAGGTAAACTTTTGGATTAGATATATAAGTGTTATATAAGATCTATGAATATATAAATATAATTTAAAATTAAATAAGATTATATATAATAGTAATATATGATTATATGTATATATATAAAATAAATATATTATATTAATTATAGATACATTGATAGTTTATATCGCTATTAAATAATATTTATACAATTTGCCCTATAGTTTAGATTATTCAGAAGTTTAATTTTTATTGAAAATTACACTTATTAGTTACATAAAAAGACATATAAAAATACGAGGCTTTCGTTCCCGCTTTGAATGAAACCTTCTTCAAGTGATTTTGGCGAGTCTGGAGAATTCTGATGTTAAGTGTTCCAGAATTTAATTTGATTGGTGTATTCTTTGTTCAATTGTATAGTTAATTTTCAACTCATTAATGCATTGGATATAATCTAAGTTTACTTCGTGCCTTCCGTGATTGTAATTTTTTTGTATTTTTTTAATGCAGTAACTAATCTTCTTTTTTGTTGGTCCTTTATATATTTAGGTGATTGTTCTTTCTAGCAATGCCATGATTGCGGATTCTAGGGTCAGGAAGCCGAATTCTATGCTTTGCCAGCATTACGAGTGCTTAGTTCGTTCATCAAAATATTAGTTCACAACGTAACCTAAATCACTATAATTTTTTGCATGGATGTAATAATGCATTGATTGCAGTTGTTTCTAATGTTTCTGTGTGGTAGGAAATCTTTGAATGGTAGAGGTACAGATGATGTAAAGTAATAGTTTATCAAACACATTAAAACGTTACATCATCTATACTCTACATTCAAAAAGATATTCCTACCACAACAGAAACATAGAAAAAAACTGCACTCAATGGCATAAAGCAATCCATGCAAAAATGTATTAGTACGTGGTGAAGACTAAGATTTTGAAGAAGAACAAGCAACACGTAGAGACTGCAAAGACAAGAAATCGCTCTCACGCCCAGAGAACATGCAGCAAATAATTGAATGCCATAGAAGCAACATCCATCATTCTTAAAATTTTATCACAAAAAGAAATTAATGAAACATAGGATAACGTTAAAAAAATTACAACAAACAGGAAGGCGAAGTATATAGATATATTTCCAAAACATAATGAGTAGACAAATACTATAAAAAACTGACAAAGAAATAACCAACCAAAATTAATTTCTGGAAAATTAACATCAAAGAATCGTCAACTCGACAAAGAGATAACTGGAAAAGGTCCATTACACAATTCGGGAACGAAAGCCGTATTATCTAATGTAATGCTCTTATATTGGTTGTTAAATATGTGTAATTTTCAAATAAAACATATAAACTTGAATTTTACACAAAAAATAAATAGATAATTAAATGATAAGATAATAATATATTATATATAGTACATCTTTTTGTAATTCTACATATAGTAAATAAACGTTACTATAATACAAAAATCAGAGTTATATATAATTATATAATAAGCTAGTCAATATAGAATTCGTTCTGACTGAATCGATAATTTATCGATATGTTACAATATCGAGAACCTTGGGAAATGAACTAGATTTTGCATGGGCTAGATTCTTTGGCTTATTGACCGTCAAATGAAAAACTTACATAATACTAACCGATAATTTTTAC
Organism: Trachelipus rathkii; assembly: GCA_015478945.1. Classification (NCBI taxonomy): domain Eukaryota; kingdom Metazoa; phylum Arthropoda; class Malacostraca; order Isopoda; family Trachelipodidae; genus Trachelipus; species Trachelipus rathkii. The sequence goes on from JABUQX010056015.1 coordinate 14,896, forward strand.
ATCTGAAAGTGAGGTCCACATAATTTTTTGCCTTTTAAAAAATTTATCACTTGTAAAAATTCTGTCTCTTAACATTCTTCAAACATTTTTAACAATTTAGTTTAACAATGTAAAGTGTAAAAAAAATTAAAATTACGTAAATAAACATTTTGGTTTCATAGTAGATAAAAAATTTGGAAAGTGAAATTTTGATATAAATACAAAATGGAAGCTTATTTTAATATTAATAGTAAACAGGCCCAAGTAACGGTTCGCAAAATATTACTAAGGCTTTTCCAATTTTTAGATACAGTAACACTCGTCAGTTTTGATTTTACTTTAAATATCGGATTACATCCAACACATTTATCATCAATATTGTCATTTGAATTTTTTTAATTACAACAGTTGTAGACTTGAGTTGGCAAAATTTAACAAAACATCGAATGAAGTTTGCTAGGTTTTTTTTAAACTTTTCCGTAAACTATATATATAATAATATTGTATATATATATTATATATATATAAAATAATAGTATAATATATATATATTATATAGATATAATATTATAATAATAGATATATATAATATATATAATATATATATAGTAATATATCACTTTCGACAGTGAGTCAACGAGCCCCCTAAAAGGAGTATACAATTTTTAGGGCTCGAGCCGATGGGGATGAGGAGGGGACGTTTCATACCCGGAGGTGGTCGGAGGAACCCCTGCGACTCCACAAACCGTACCATCAGTTTAGCGACCATACCGACAGGATTTGGCTGGCCAATGTCCACCTAGAGCCGAGAGACCCCCTCCTGACATCGGGGTGGACTACCCGTGGGTATTTGGATAACCCAAATAAAAATAAATTCCCAAAAAGTGAGTATTTTGGGACGACATTCGCACAATCTATTCAGTTACTACGGTTCCAGAATCGAACTATCTTACTATCATAATATATTATAAAATATATAGATATATATATATTCTGATATATTATAATAATATCATATTTATATATATAGCTATATATGATATAACATCTTAAGAACTATATAGTAAAATAACATAATTTCAGGTAACTTTCAGTGGTATATTTTCGATAATTTCGAATGGGCAGAAGGCTATCACCAACGCTTTGGCATATATATATTGACTAAGAAATCATATTATAAATAATATTATATATTAATAATATAATATAATAATAATTTTTAATAATATATATATGGTATGCAAGAAAAATTATCCTTTAAAAGTAAGTTACATAAAAAGACATGTATATCGAAATTCGCGAACGCACGCGTGAAACCTCTAGTGTTATATAATATGATATAAAGATATATATAATGATATATATATATATATATTATACGTATATATAATATATATATAAGATATTAAATATATAAAATAGCTCGATTATAACCACGCGCTCAGAATCAATAATTTTTGTTGTCAGATCACGGGTAATAAAGAATCAACATTTACAAATCGATGTTTTGGAAATTTACATACACGTGCTCAGGAAAAAATACTGTAATGACAAAGATAGACAGAGGAAATCAACTGTAATTAGTTACATTATATTCGTATTTTGCACAATTTGCTGACCGGACTCTCATCCGATAAGTAACTTTATTGTCGAAACTGTTAAACACAACTTCAAACAAATAATGATAAGGGATCACGTCAGAAAGTGAATGTTTAAAAAAAGAAATAAATGAAATTTCAAAATATCTAAAAGTGGTGTTTGTTCTTATTATCAAAACAGCATGGATCTATAGAAAACCCTTTGGTACTATATTTCTAAGCGAAAGATTGGAGATGAAGATATGTTGAATACCTGCAGGTGTGGAGTCCGGAGTCGGAAGTCGAGTCGCGGGGAGCGGGGAGCGGTATTTTCTGAAGAGGTGAGCGCAGTCGAGTCGATTTTGAAAAGGGTGAGTCGGAATTCGGACGAGTCGGTAAATTGGAAAGCGTGGGCAGCTCGGAGTCGAGTCGGGGAGCGCAGATCTCTCAAGAGGGTCGTAGTCGGAGTCGAGCGGACTAACGTCAAGATGTAAGAAGTCGGAATCAAAAATTTGAGCTACAAATTATAAATTGCTCTGTGAGTGACT
>JABUQX010056016.1:0-10000 GCA_015478945.1 Trachelipus rathkii
TAAATAAAGGATAATTTTATTAAGAAGTGGAATACTCAATTATATTAGAATTGTCTTTAATTAAAGTGAAAATTTGTGAAAACTGTTTTCATTTTTGTCATTGTGCTCCTCTTTCTTGGTATACTATTATATATATTATATAAAATCCTCTCACTTAATTTTTTTTCTTATTTAGTTTATTTTTTAATTCTCCCTCTATCTTCTTATTTCAGTTTAAATAGTCATTTTAAAACTCGTAAGAATCAAGTGATATATTTCTCTTATTATATATTAGTTGTTATGTTATTACTTATTCACTTATTACTTATTCACTCTTCTTTACCGACTTCACTTGTGAAGAATGAGTTATTTTAATTCCTTCTGTTTTTTTATTTCCTGCGCTCATACAATAATTCATAAACTTCAAAGAATTTTCTTTTTGTTAAATGTAATCTATACGTGGCATGGTTTTAAAATTATACAGGTTGGGTACAATACCAACCCCCTATGCTAAAAAGCTTCTGGAAATTAAAAATAGACTATTTAATAAAAGATATTTTATTTTAAATTTTATATAGTATATTCACTCCGGGATATTTAATAATAAGGTAGGGTTAAGGTATTGGGATAGGGTTAGTAACTATTCACTTCCTACTCAATATTTTTTTAGGGTGTTATTTTACCGCTTTTTTAATTATAATATAGTAATATAAGTATATAATATATCTAAATATTATTATAAATAATTTATATTATATAATAAGTTATATAATAAGAAGCTTATTTTGTGAGACAATATACATAAATTTATTTAAGAAAAAACACAATTAAATAATTAGATATATATAATATAATAATTGTAATATTTCACATTATGAATTCTCTACTCATCACACTTACCCTTATTAAAGAGTAAAATTTCCGTTCTCTTTCCGTAAATGTGTCTGATTATTCTGATATTGAACATAAGTTTTTATTAAGGTGAGGGGTCTTTATTGAGTCTCTGTCTTTACTAATGAATATTCAAAATATATGGTAGCATTACATTATATACGCCCTTTATTATAACAGAGAGAAAAGTGATGGTTTGGAGAGTGAGCAGTTATGTAAGTCTGAGGTCAGAGTTGCATAGAGAAGATGAGTGTGTAGAGAGATGAGCAGATAGAGAGAGGAGAAAGATAGATGATTCGAGAGTAACTTATTAAGTGGGTATAGTTAGCATTAAATAGAGATGAGAAGAGTGAACTAAGTTGGGGAGATGAAGATGAGCACAGAATGGAAGTAGTGTAGATTATTATTCAGGAAAGCAGGACTTTAAGAACATATTATATTGAACACAGGATTTTGATGATTAGAAAGAAGAAAATGGGTGGACGTAAGAAGAAATTGTCGAATTGGGGGAGATGTGCATGTAAAAGAATTGAAAGGAGTATATATAGTGGTAAATATAGTATGTAAAGACGAAGGAGTAGCTTTTCATGAGCAAATAAAGTAGGAGTATGTAATATATCAAGATTAAAAGAATGTTATTTGGAATAACTTTTCGTTTCTAATAAAAAGCAGTAATTATGAGGTATAAGGTATATAGAGATTAGAAGTAGCTAGAAGAGAGAGAATAGATAATGTTACGGGTAATGAGAGATAGTAGAGAGATAGTAATAAGTAAGATATATATATAAGTAGAAGAGAGATAGATATATAGAAGTAAGGTGAGCCTTAGGAATATGGCAACTTGCCATTTAGAGAGATAAAAGGTCATTAGGAAGTATAGTGTTAATATCTTCGCACAGGGTAAGGCCAACTGGTATAAGAGAAGAGAGGATGATTATTATACTGTAGTATATATATAAGTAAGATAATCATAGTATTATAAAGATATAAAGTGATATAGTCTGAGAAGTATAGTATACGTAAGTAGATGATGATATATTTATCTCTATAGAAGATTAGTATAGTATATTATAGTAGTAAGCATAATGAACCCTATATAAGAGAAATATATTAGAGTTTCCTGTGATATGAATATTTGTCATATATATTCTTATACTATCTAGATATTATGTATATATATGTAATATATATATGTCTAGGTAAAGTCAATATAAGAATGTTGTTATTGAAGATAGAGTGTGTGTACTGCATGAATATATAGTATATACAGGTATAGGTTATAATATGTACCGATTCAGGTGATAAATAAGTCCTCTTTAAGAGCATTTTAGATTATTCGCATTTAGAATCTACACAAACTGTTAGTATTTGATAATTTACTTCAGGAACAAGTCTTATTTTTTCTTATAGCGAGTCATGCAGTGATAGAAATTATTATAACAAAAAGTAAAGTTATATTAAGAGAATTCTTATACAATGAAATGTATAATTTTTAAACTTTAACAGATTTTGTATAGAAATTAGTGGGGAGGATTCAAATGGGTTTAGTTTAAGAGGTGGGATTGAGTGTTGATTATCACTTTTGTGCTTTTATGAAATATGTGATTAAGGATGTAGGATTCAGTATTTCTTTGTGTAAATCTTTTGAATTATGTGTAATCAAAGCGATTAACTCAATGTATGATATAATCAGGTGACAAGCTGGATAAAAGTATCGGTGCATGTATTGGGAATTTTTTTCAGATATTGAAAAAATTTGTGAAGTACTTTTTATTGTCTTAAAGACATATTGTTGGTACGTGAGAACTCACTAATATATATATATTATTAATATATATATATATATGAGTTTATATATATAAATATAGTAATTAATATATATATAATATAGTAAGTAATATTATAATAGTATATTTAAGTATAGTTATTATATATATATATATAATATCTAGAGGTATAGTATTAGTAATATGATATAGAGAGAGAGTAAGTAAGATAGAGGAGAGCTACTATATATATATATATAGAATAGATATAATAATATATATAGATAAGTATTAATGTATTTAGGTAATATAGAGATGTAGTAATATAATGATAGAGTATTGAGTAGTAATTAGTAAGTAATAGAGTTTAATAGATGTTATAAGTATATAATAGCTATATATTAGTATATATAACTAATATATATATATATCGGAGAGTAAGTATAATAGTATAATCTAGGAGTAAGATGTATATAGATTTATAGTCTAATATATATAATATATAGATAGATATATAATATATATAATATATAGTAAGGTATATATATATAGTATGACTATCTAGTTAATATATATATTATAGATTATAGTATAACTAATATGTAAGATGATATCATTAAGGGCTGTATATAATATAGATCTGATATAGTATATAATTGACCTGAGAACATTTTTTTGATCTTCAATATCTGGGTTTAAAGTCTTCGCCAGGTTTGAATTCAATTTGTCAGATTGAATATCCTTTTAAATATGTTATTTTTAATGGGGAAAGAAAAATTAAAAATATATATAAAAGTGTAAAGAACAAAATAAAACTTCGATTAGGACAAATGTCAAGGAAGATAATTTAGATTAAAATCTTGATATAGAAGTTTTTTGGGGAATAGGTGATAAATATTGCAAAAAAATTATAAAAATTATGACTGATTTTGTGTTGTAATAATTAGACTTTTCTTTTTTAAATTGGGTATTTAATGGGCTGAAATACTTTTATATGAATAATAGGAGTTATGAAGTATTTGTTGTCTTGAGTTAGAAAGATTTATCACGTGACTTGTGAAACATATCGCCATGCATTATCGAAAATGTTTGAATGGTTATAGATTTTATTTCACAATTAGCTTCTCTATAATGAAGGCATTTTTTAGAAAGGATGCATTTAGTGTGTGTTTGGAGTTTTAAGATTTTTGTTTCATGATTATAACAGAAGCATTCACTTTTAAGAGACCTGTACCTTGTAATGGGTGTTATATGTTGGCTCATCACTTATGTGTGAGTCTAAATTTGATTTACTACGCATGTATGGACTTAGATAGGAATATTTGTTGTATATTGCCTTTCACCCATAGTGTCTGGCTTCCACTGATTATTTGTATACTTTATATATTTTTTGCTTTTAATTCATGATTTGAGGCTTGGCTTGTCTAGCTAAAGTATATAGGCTTGTCTTGTATTTAAGGAGTATTGAAAAACTAAAAATTTTAATTGAATTTGGTCGTTATTGTATTGGTTGGATGTTAAAATCTGCTTAAAATGGTAAATGTGTTTAAAATGTGAAATTTTTTTCTGCTTACAATGCAGGGTATTGACACAAAAAGATCAACACAATGGTACAGTTATATCACCATTGGGGGTTTGAAACAATGCAATGATATAAAATCTGAATTTTGCAATGATAGATGTATTCTTGAGAAATTATCGTTGACTGATTTAATCTGGCCCTTATTTGGCTTATCTATAGGGATCCACTAGCAATAAATGGGTTTTTAAGGTTTAAAGACAGATGCAGTAGGCATGGATTATCCTAGGCAGCCTCATTTTCACTCTGCTATTTTATATTAAGGCAGGAAACTAGAAATGTTTCCACAATTTTCAAGCAATGGTAAACAATGTGGTGTGCAGATCAAGGGGAAGTCAGTCATTTTATCTGATGAGTTTTAAGTAAAAGAATGCTGTGTTTAGTTCTTCTCCTCATAAGAATCTGTAATGCGATTATTCAGCGTACACTTATTCCAAATGGATAGAATGAAGGAAACTCATTTTGCTCATTTTAGTTCAATAGAAAGTTCCTGTTGCAACTGGAAAACTTAATTCAGTGGCGTTCCGTGGGAATATAGTATATTCCAAAGGTTTGTTTGCTAATGTGCACTCGCATTCACAATATTATTCCATTAATTCTGTGTGTGAAGGGTAAGCCAGATGAAATATCTGCAGTTCTTGTTCAATGATGAGTGAGAAAAGGTCTCAATTGCAATGTTTCAATTTTTTATATGGGATTTTTTTTTCATGATTTTAAAATCTGAAACAGAGGACAGGATAGTGGACAGCAACCTTTACTTTTGAGGGGTCATGTAAGGTAGATAATTTAAGGCTTATAGTGGCAACAAGTTCTTGGCAATAGACAGAGTGGCTTTATCATTAAGAAGTCTGGTGATATTCAAATGTGGGAATTTATGTGCAGGGAGGGAAGTGGGGTAATTATTCTGACACATCTGTGAACTATGTCAAGCGAGCCATATAAGAGTATTACTTTGATCCTGAAATATCTGCAAGCAATGGTCTGAGGTATGCTTTTTCTTCCAGGTGTTTGAAAATCATTTATATACACTATTTTTGATTATATAGATATATTATATTAATAGTGTTTAAGTATAATATATATATTTATATATATATATTATTATAATATAATATATAGTATAATTATATATATATATATATGTATAATTATATACAGTATACTGTATATAATATATAAGAGGGTATATATATAAGTTATATATATATATATATTATATAGTATTTATATTTACATATATATATAAGTATATATTATATATTACTATAATATATATGAAGGATAGCATTTATATAGTAATATTAGTATAATATATTATATATGAGTATATATATATATATATATAGTAGTTATTATTAATATCTACGCGTATAGTCAATGCTGGGTTTTATACCTTTTATTAATTTATTATTTTATTATAATGAGAAATCAAATACATTTGGGATAGGCACAATTGGTGGTAATAATTTTGATAATTGCTGGAAAATTAGAGATGCCCTATAAGGAAATGAATTATTTTGCTCAGAAGGTGAGGGTTGTTCATACAAAGAAGAGCATGGTAGATATATATAATTGTTTTGGAGAACTGTTGAAAGAGGTTTTACTAAGGAGAGGGGAGACAATTTTTCTTCTAGATCAATGGATGGAAGGGCTTGGGACTTATCAAAAACTCAGGCACTGGTGTGAAAGGGGAAAGCTTTAAGGTGTCCTTGGTTTGTAGATATATATATACAATTTTTCAGTAGAGATTACAAGCAGAGATCTACGTATAACTTCATAATCTAGTTTGACTCCTGACATCACTGGAGATAGACTGCCATAGCGTTACTAGAAACCATATAAATACTGTCAATCTTTCATAAGGTTCAAAAACGCCTGTTACAGTCTGATGGTAAATATGAAATGTGGTCTTCAAGTTAATTACGGACATCCTTTAACCAAAATTAATTTATGTTACTAACTAAAGTAATAGTATATTAGAAGTGGACGCAGTTGGAATTGAAAGCGGAATGATTTTTTTTCGTGTGAAATCATTATATAAACAATATTTCATAGGATTGTACCATCCCAAGAAATGTCATCTTGTGACCACTGGTGGCAACTCATCGCTATGCAATGTGTTTGGGCTGATTCATAATGCGGTAAGAATATTAAAATAGAGAAAAAGTTGGTCTAGATGACACCATTATGTACACTGAGTCTGTGAAACAAATTTAGATTGTTTCGTTTCAATGGATTACAGTATATTCCCTCTTGATTGGGAGTTTCGCGACAAATAATGGGGACTAACTAATTTCTTACATGTGCGGGTCATTAATAAGATCACATATGAGAGCTGAACTCAAAATAATTGGAGTCAATGAGAGTATACTAAGCAATATTTCATTTTCTTGATAAGCTGATCAATACATGCGGTCAAGATGTTTAGACAGTCCTTATTGGTGCCTAATCCTGGAGCATAAATCCATATTGAGTGGTAGAAAACTGTTGGTGGTGGTTCACACACGCATAGAGTTCATTATTGAACATGTTTTTTCCAGATAACTTTAACTTATCATGGCCTTACAAACCTCAATATGCATCTGGTTATGTAACATCTGTTACACTCAGATAGAAAATGATAGCTCTTCCTGTTTTGTGAATAAATATTCTGCTGCAAGCTTTTATAAAACTACAATAAAGTTTTCTAGAAATACTGTTGAGGTTCAAAAACTATTTGGTGATAAATTCATCTGCGTTAATATATTCATTAGAGAATCAGTAACTATCGATAACTCATAAAATGAAGTAAAAGGCTTTAACAACGTCACTATTAATACTAAAGTTCATGTTTATAAGGGTTATTACATTGGCTTTTTCGAACGTAAGTGGGTCAGGAATAGGAGGTTTTGCTGAAAGAGGTAACCTTGCTTTGGATTGTCAAAAGAAGGGGATATCGCACTTTTAAGGGGAAGTTTCTGCGTTGATAAATACCACATTTTCTTGAGAAGATTCCATGCTCTGGTTCGGGTGTAGAAAGGTAAAAGTGTTTGTTGGTTTTTCTCCAGCTCCATTTTAGTTGTGGCAAAGTAACCTTCTACATAATCAGCTTTCCTTTTATGTCAAATGCGTGGAGCTGGAGAAGAGTGTGTTTTTTCCCAAAGATTAAAAGACATCTTCTTTTCACTGTATGTTGTAATAATTCATCTGTCCATTAAAACATGTACATAGGTATCCTACAAATTTCCTGAATTAAAGGTAAAATTTTTTCTACGATCTGTTAAATGGTTTGAGTTACGCTATGATCTATGATCCTCCAAGAGTATGAATGGGTTTTGCTTTTGTTTTAGCTTTTTATTTTAAAATTTGAGATTTAAAAAATTAGACTGAAAAAGAATTAATATTTTCAATGAATAGATATATTTTTTTCAGTATATATTTTTTTAATATCTTCATCCCATTTAGAGAATAAAAAAGTGGTGCCTGCATGTCTCTCATATATAAAGTATAGTATTATTTGCTTCCCAGAATTATTTTTTAATGATTAAATTAGGTATAGGTCATTAAGTTTAGGTTATGAAAGTTTTGGTTAAGTAGACCGATTTACTGAATCTACTTTAACAAAAACGTGCGAGGCTCGATTTATCTACTAAAAAAATATAGTATGTACCAAAAGCTGATAACAAGGTAAGTGTAAATTAGTATTGTGGAATATTTTTAGGAGTAACATATGTGCTGCGTTTGCTTTCAATAAAATGAATAAAAAAGTGGCTCTTTTAATGTTTTGTTTCATATCTAAAGTGAAGCTGCTTTTCGAATTTTGTACTATATGCAAATAATATTTGTTATCCCTGTAGTGAGTACAGTTTTTAGGGTGTACAGGAATGAATTTTTAGTGTCGGCCGGAGCCGGGAATTAGCGGATCAAAAAATCGGCTTTCCGGCCGGAAACGGAATTTCTTATGAACTTTCTTTAACTATAAAGAAATGTAAAAGACAAAATATTTTTATATAGCTAATCTCATAAAATCTATTACTTAGTACTGCTATCTGCAGATTTAGTAGAAATATCATTGAGAGAATATTGCAGTCCAAATTTTAATAGTAAAAGGGAGGTCTTGTATTTTCTAGACGGGGAAACCACACGAAGCGCATATAGATAGAATAAGTGGTTTTTTGAGGAGATTTCTCCCTAAAAGATTGAATATATATCATTACTCGCCACAATCCAGAAAAATACATGAATTTATTCAAAGTGAGTAAACCCATTCACAGTCACAGAAGAGGAGGGATTCATAGAAATTATTGCACATCTTCACTAAGATTGGTTTTTATTCGTGTAGTAGAAAGTTTGTTTGTAGGAGAATGTTTTACAACTTAAGGGAAATGTGGAGGACAGACATATCCGAGGAATTTCTAGTCTTGCAACGATTTCATTTTTCGTAAAATATATATATTTGTAAATTAAATTATATATACACTATACAAATATTTATCTATATATAATATATATATATACTACATAAATTATTGATATACTATAGTAGCAATTGTGTTTATAAAATTGAAACATGTTTGAAAGAAATCGGGAGGAATTGCTTGTTAAATATATCGCTACTTAAATGATGCAGTTGGAAAAGCAATTATAGTTAATTTCTATAATTATTTTATAAATTAACTTGTTTCAAACAATAAGGAAAATAATACGGTTTTCGAATACGTTAAAGAAATGTCTTATAATATTAGGAACTGAACTAAAAGTATCAACATAGAAAAATAATGACAGGAGCTAATGTATAAGATGGGTAAATTTCTTCCCAGTTGTAAACACTGATTGTGCACTTCGAAAGAACAAGAATTGTACAAAAAGTAGCTTCACACCTATAAATGTACTGTGATCATAACTGAAATCATAATTTGTGTCTCAATATAGCTATAACTCAAATTTAAATAGTATTTTTACCTTTAATTAAGAATGTAAGGAACATCATTCTTATTTTGTCTGTACAGTTTGTAATACAGCTTCACATGTGCGTCATTGGAAGATTTTAAAAACTCACACACAAGCTCATTCAGTCATGTAATTATAATCAACAAATTAATATATAATTTGTTTTCGTACTTTATAATTAACAAGAACTCTTCCATAATTTCATTATTATTATTATTATTATTATTATTATTATTATTATTATTATTATTATTATTATTATTATTATTATTATTATTATTAATATTAATATTATTATTATTATTATTATTATTATTATTATTATTATTATTATTATTATTATTATTATTATTATTATTATTATTATTATTATTATTATTATTATTATTATTATTATTATTATTATTATTATTATTATTATTATTATTATTATTATTATTCTTATTATTATTCCTTTTCAAAATTTTATTAAAATTTTAAGAAGGTTTAATAAATTATTATTCAAATAATTCCAATGAATTTTTTTTTAATAATTTTATAATATATTTATAATAGCTATGTTTTTCACCTCCCTCAGTTTTCTTTCTTTTTTGTTTATTTTTTTAATATGTGACTAGTATATGATACTAACAATGAATTTAAGTCCGAACGAACATGATTCAAAAGTTCGAAATATTTTACAGTAAATAAATAATTTTTTAAAAAACGGAAAAAAGATAAAATCAGGAGAAAAAAATTTAACGAAAATGTGAGATAGGGGAAGAAATTATGTTTGAGGGTAATTTTTAACGCATAAAAAAAATTATGAAAGAACTATTTGTTAAAAATTTAAACAATTTAAAATTAAAAAGAAAAA
>JABUQX010056016.1:15000-16857 GCA_015478945.1 Trachelipus rathkii
CAATTATCAATCTTCACTAATATGCCACCTGTTCCCTTTTCTGTCCAACATATAACTTAAATATTTAAACCTCAAATACTTAGGCTGTCACCACCTAGTATAACTACACCGAGGACCGTCCTCACTCATAACCATAACCTTACTCTATCTACCTTTACTTTCCAAACCTCTCCTTTTACACACTCGACAAATCTCTCTACCAATCCTCTCAAACTCTCTCTTCAGATTCACCACACAAAAAACCAAATTATATATATATATATATATATATATATATATATATATATATATATATATATATATATATATATATATATATATATATATATTACAGTGTATTTAACAAGTTTAGTAGTAATTATAATTTTCCTTAAGAAAAATAATTATACATGAGTTCTTTTTAATTATTTGGACGCCAACAAATTATATATTACTAAGGTAGTTATAGTTAAATGACTGAATAATTTGTGTATGTGTTTTTAAAATATTTCATGATGTACATGTGAGGTTTTTTTACAAGTTATAAACGCGCAAAGGAATAAAAAAAAAAGTACATTCATTTTAAAATAAATTTAAAAATATTATATAAAAGTATTACAGCCATATTGAGACACAACTTATGAACGGTACTTTAATATTAAGCTACTTTTCGCACAATTCTTCATCTTTCTTTAACGTTACAAAATATTCATATATCGTTACAGATGTATTTTTAATCATTTTATTCCACCCGTCAACTGCACAATTATATAAAGGTATGAGTGTTTAGCTACTCTTTTCGCAATACATGTATCCAAATGAAGTAGAGGAAACGAACTGCACAACCAAAGTATATGACTGAGAGAAGAAATCTACACCTTTTATGGGAAATGTTTTGTTAATTAATTTATATATATATATATATATATATATATATATATATATATATATATATATATATATATATATGATATATGTATATATATATATATATATATATATATATATATATATATATATATATATATATATATATATGTAAGTATATATATATATATATATATATATATATACATACATATATATATATATATATATATATATATATATATATATATATATATATATATATATATATATATATATATATATATATATATATATATATATATATATATGACAACAACGATCCATTCTGGTTAGAGCTAGGTTTATCGCAATGTCAATCTATCAAGGTTAGGGCTAGGTTTAGGGGAAGGTCGATCGCTACAGTTTGCTGCAGGCGTTAGGTTAGGTTAGGTTAAAATTTGTTGGATTCATTAAAATCTTTAGCTAACTCAGCAAAACGAAGGTTGGCCACATTTTACTTATAAAAATAGTCACATGGAGACCTTTAGACCTATCGACGATCTGGACCTAGCTTCCTTTTCTAATAGAAAAACTAATTTTGTGGTTGTGAAAAAATTTAACGGATGAGTTTTATTAACTGCGTTGTGATTGGCTAAGCGTTCCACTGATCTGTAAAATGCGTTATGATTATCTAAGTGTTCCCCTATTTTGTAAAATGCGTTATGATTGGCTAAGCGTTCAACTATTTTGTAAAATGCGCTATGATTGTCTAACCCTTTCACTAATCTGTGAAAACATTTTCAGTCATACATATTAATCCATAATAATTCAAAAAAGTGTGCAAGAACGCAATCAATACCCTATGAACTGTAATTTGTGTGCTGTGCAACCACACAAAAAATTTATAATTATTTTTTTCCTGACAAGAATATATATATATATATATATATAGCGCACGAAAAACCCGGAAAGCGTTTCACGATAAATGCAAACGTTAAACACCCAGCCTCCAGCTGAACGAAGTACAAC
>JABUQX010056017.1:5000-20000 GCA_015478945.1 Trachelipus rathkii
GCGGTAATGAACATTCAAATCACCCAAATTGATAATTCCTGGGAAAGGAGTAGAAGAGAGAGAATGTAGTCAATTTTTAAGTTTAGATAGTCAAGGAATTTATTAAAGTAAATAGATTTTTTTTTAGTTTACAATAAGCGGTCATAGCCCAAATTTCTAGGAAGGGAACTTCTCTAGGTAATTGATACCTAGGATCCGAACTAGGGATCGAAAACGCACCCTTGCCATGTGACTCTATCGTTCTACCAATTAAGCCACAGTAGCGGCGGTAGTTAGGTGACAAATATAGTTGTAGATTGATATGAGAGCTTAAGCAGCCATAATGTAGAAAATTCAGAAGACGCAAAATTAGAAAATGCGAGAACAAATTTCTTCGTTGCGTTCAATAAGCGCAGCACCCGACTTTGACTAAAAAATTGAGGAAAAAGACAATATGATTAAACAGAGTAATGTTTACTGTCAGACCACATAGACACTTATTTCAGGTGAAGATCTAGAGAAAGAGTATAAAGAAAGAGGTCTAGAGTCTAGAGCTAGAGAAAGAGTCTAGAGAAAGAGAGGTGGTGTAAGGCAAAGTAGAAATTAGAGAAAAGTCCTCGAAGGTTGCAGAAATTATTGAAGAAAGAAGATCGTGCGCAGAAGAGGCAGGCAACCTCCGTGAAGGTAGGAACCCCACCACATGAGGCTCTCAACTCCCAAGTGGCGATGAGGTGAAAGGTGGATGTGGGGCTATCTTTGGATGCCTTATATTTGGTCTTTTCGAGGCCTGGTATTATTTCTAAGCAAGCACGTGTGACATGGGTAATACAGTGTGCAACTGGGATCGGTCCTAATGTGTATTATACAGTTAACGTATGTGAAGAGTTCAAGTTGAGGATTTTTAGTTCTCCTTGCTCTCATAACATTAGGCCTGAGTCGAGACATGTTTGTTTATATATATGATGTATACATTGCCACTTTATTGTAATATTTATATTAGAGCTAACCTTAATTTTTGCTAATCGATATAGTTTTTACATAGAATTATATAAGTTATTTTCTACTATAAGTATATCATATCTAATATATATGTGTGAATGTTGTATCTAAAAATGGCTAAGATATATACACCCAGCTACTAATCAACGCACATATCAACCCAACAGATACTACTGCATATTTACTATTATATCTGCTTTCGTATCCGTGAGTACTCATAAATGGTTCTTCGTTTATACTAGTATGTAGATATATGTGTTTCCGTAGGCTAACGTATTTGACTTATAGATTAATATCATATGTTGGATTATGAATGTATAATATATTATGTTACGTTTTTATCATAATCTTGTACATTATCCGGTACTCTTGTCCTATATTTACAGTGGTATTATGTGTACTGAGTCTATCTTTTTGGGCGATCACTTTCGTGATCTGATCTGCTCTTCCTGACGTGATTTCTGACATAGTATATATATATTAGTGTGTGCCTTTTGAGTCTATAATATATATCAATTCCCGTATTATACCTTTTTATTAGTTAACATAGGTTCTGGTGTCAGCATTTTGAAGGTATTCTTTTTATATATATATTTTATTATCTATATTATTATTATTATTTATATTTATAAATATATTATTATATTTCTATTATATTATTTTTTATTATATTTATATATATATATTATATTATATAGTAATATATATATTTATTATAGTTTAATTATATTACTCTATATATAATATATTATATATATATAGTAATTATACATTATTATTATTATTTTTTTTATTTATGATATTTTACATTTTTATATATTATATATATATTATAATTAATATATATTATATAGTATTATCAATAATAATTATATATTTTAACTATATTAATAATTCTATATCTTATATATGTTTTGGTGTAGGTTGAGGTATACGTTTTGTGGTGATGCGTGATTATAGTACTATTTATATAATATATTCTTTTACTATTATTTCTATATATATAATTTCTATTTATATACTATAAATATATTATATTTATATATTACTATTATTTATAATATTGTGTTATTCTTTCCATTAATATTTATATATAATATATTTTATCATATTATATCTATATTTTATCTATTATATATTTATTATATATATATATATAATTATATATTATAATTTATATTATATTATATTCTATTATATTTCTCTCATATATACTTATATATTTATCTATATTTATATATATGTTTTTTCCTTAAAAAATTATCAAACATATAGTATTATTTATTTTCTTATATATATTTATATATATATTATATATTTTAGATTAAATATTTTATTATATTTTTATTTTTAATTCTATTAATTATGATATATATAAATGTATTTACTATTTATTATTATTTATATTATATATTATATATTTTTATTTAGATATTAATTTATGTATATATATATTTATATATATTATATTATTTTTATATATTTATATATATTATATTATTTATATTATATTATTATAGTTAATATCATATATTATTTTATATCTATATAGTCATATTTATTATTATAATATTATACATGTACATAGGTTTCTTGTGTATTATTATACTCTCACTACTTATACTTCGTTCCGCTATATCCGCATAATCGTATATAATTAGAATTTATTTTACTTATCCGACTTCGCATACTCCCGTCATGGTATTTAGTAACACTATAATATTACATTATTACCGTATCTGCTATTTATACTATTCTATATATTTTTTTATATATAATATTATATTTATTATTACATCTATATTTATATATATAATATATATCTATAACACTATTTGATTAATTATAAAGATTATTATCATTAAGTTATATTATATGATTTCTCTTGCACGTCTAGTTTACATGTATACCCATATAGGCGGCTCTATAGTAGCGTGCATATATTGGCGGTTGGCCTTACTATTATTTTTGTAGTTATTTATGTATTTTATCTATTTATTATTAATATATATATTATATATTTTATTTTATTTATCTATTTATTTACTATGATATATATATATATTAATTTCCTTATATTTGTATATATTATATTTATTCTCTTTAGTATTATATTATTATATATATATATATCTTTTATATTTTATATTATATTATTATATTATGATATATATACTTTATTATTATTTATTAATATATTATAATATGATATTTATTTTTATTTATATATATATACTTATTATATATATTATTAAATTATTATTATATTATATATTAGATATTATATTAATTTTTTTTACTAATTATATATTATATTTATTTATTTATTTATATTCTTGTCAGTATTTATTTACTTGATTACCGCAAATGGTACATTTCTTTTCCTAGAAGGTTTGCTTGATAAATATATAAGAAGATCTGACCAATTGGTATACGTTTAAAAGGTGCTTTTATAAATTTGTATAGCTTTCTTTTGCCTTGTTATTATTTATATTTATTATTTATAACTTTGTAAGACTATAACTATTAATTCATACTTTATTGCATACTATATTTATAAAATAATATATTATATATATATGTCTAAGTTGAGACGTATATTTCGTGCTTTTGAACAGTAAACTATTTTTTGAACCTTGTAAATGTCTTGCTTTAGCTTTTTATTGCTTTTGTAAGTGACTTGAGATACATTGTTGTAAAGCCATTATTTTATAGTACTTTATTCAGTAGAAGAATGTATACTATATTTATATGATTACTTTTCCTTACCTTAATTGCTTTCTTTGTGTTAATGTAGAATGTATAGTATATATATTTTATATTATTATATTTTAATTTTATTTATGAATAAAATTTATTATATAATCTATATTTTTAATATTAGTGGGTATCAGAAAGGGGTAATTTTATATATATAGTTTGGGTTAAAATTTTCCAGGTAAGGGATAATTTGTAGTAGGCTTTGTTATATCGGTCATGTTACTCCAAGCGAAGTTTTTTTCAAAAATAAGAGCAATGAATATATATGTATTGTGAAAGTTATTTTACTAGAAACTGTGCAAACTTACATGATTCTCTTATTACAAAATTTCTGGATTCTCTCAAAATATAATAAATTCTTTAAATCTACTTTTCCACCTCTATCTTATTTGTTATACATGTCGTTTTTACGTATTTATTCTTATTTTGACTTCATTTAACCTTTACTATTATTTCTCTCATATATTAGTCTGCACTATTTATGATATATATTCTTCTCTGACGTTAAATTTTTTGCCTACTCTATCTTTTAATACTATATAGTTTTATTATTGTGCGTTTCTCTTAATTTTGTAATTTTTACCCCGTGAAAACGAAGGAAATGACTAGCCTTAACGTCTCTTAGTATATACTTTTACTATATATATTAGTGCTTTATACTGTTACTGTTATTCGCTTTAAATATAATGTTCTATATTTATTAGCTATGTTTTCTAGTATACTCTATTTATTATGTTTTTATTAGTCGGTGCTTGTCGTTTTATTACTATTAGGTAGGGTGACGCCACGTAGTATATGCTATAGGTATATATATATATATATACTATATACGTATCACTACCTACTCACTCATATACATATATGCTATTAATTAAATCATAATAGCAACAATTTGTTATTATATAATTACATAGCGGTCTATTATTCTTTTATCACACCTATACCTAGGTAATATTGATCTATAGTAGGTATATATATATATAGTTACGTAGTATATATTATAATGTGCATATTATATTATGTAGTATATTGATTTACTAGTTTCTCATACGGTATATCGATTGTAATACCTACTTATTAGCTATTTTACGTAGTAAATATTATATATACTCTCTCTTAGTCCTATATAATAGTATACCAGGTATAGTATAACCAGCCTGGACTACATACAGAGTCTTATGTACCTAGATGTTCTATTATTTTATGTGAGTTAGTACGGCTACCGCCTATTATTATCACTGCATGATAGATATTATAGCTTTATAGACTATATAATTTCTTTATCATTCTTTATAAGTAATATTATTATACTAAATTAGTTTTTATTTTATATAATACTTAATCCTTTATTTGAATACGACCTTGTATTATGGGTATAATAGTGGGTGGTTTGTTTGTATACTTATACAGTCAATAGGTAATATAAATATGTACAATGAATGTTACTTCTGTTTATAATATAAATGATTTAGTAGTAGTAGTATAATATATATATTACTATATATTATTCTACTATTGATATGTATCTTCTCCCGTGTATAGGGGTTTACCCTATATGAATACTAGGTGGACATTATACATACTTATTGTAATATTAATACCAAAGTGTAAAGAGAATTAATAAATATTTTCCTTTTTTTATTAAACTAAGGAAATTCCTTATCGATTAGCTTAGTGGTGTAGAGCCGCTAAAAGTTGGCGAGGTGAGTCGGATGATCTTCTTCGGGCCTCACCGGTGTAGTACGTACGGTTTGTAAGACTTCGTCGCTTTTCGTCTGTCCCCCAGATCGACCATCGAGTCTCCTACCCATGAGATTATGTCAATTTTTTTTGTTATTCATTCGAAATATAAGGAACAGGATATGAATATAAAAATATGAATGAATTATAATATAATAAATAAATTGCAAATATAAATTATATATGATTATTTACTTAATAAAATATAATAATAAATAGATAATAATAATAATAAATATTTCACTTAACTAATGATAAGTGGAATTTATAACCATTCTTGAGATAATTGGAATAGATGATTGATAATATATGCGGCTCTTGTATTAATAAAATAATATTATGTGAAATAAAAAGACTTTCTTACAAAATGAAATTGTTTCTTTGGAACGAAATATAACATATTGAAAGACTCTAAAAGTTAAAAATTAAAAGTATGTTGTTGAAACGCTTTCCTACTTTTTATAAACTCAACTATAATATATAAGTTAAAAGAAACACTCAATCATTTTTCTCAATATACCTTATTATCTTTGAGGTTTTCATAACCATTTTTTAATGCAAAAGATGACTATTCATAGTGCCCTATTACTATATGTATATTTTTATCACTCGTCAACTATTACGCGAACCTAGTTATTTTACACTATATATTTTAGTAGTAGGCGGTACTGAGTGTACTAGGTTATATAGTAGTATAGTATAACGTCTATACGTTTTTTTTTCATATATATGCTATGTCATTTCACTTACCTATTATACTAATTAATTAAGTCCGTTGCGTTTTGTAATTAATTTTCAATAGCACGGGATTATAAGGCCTATGCTTTTTTATTTTCTATTAGTACACTATGATATGTCAACTAGGTAACTGAAAAATGTGATTTTAGTTTTTATTCTGGATAGTTTACATTTAAAACTTATATAGGGTCTAATCGTTAATATATGTATTATTATGTATCGGTATTATTTCTGGCCATGTATACCGTTAAGATGTCACTATAATATCTTAGCATTATGTTAATATACATAGTTTCCTGACTCTTCCCCTTATTTAGTGGGATTGTCCACCGTATATTCGTTTTAGTATTATCTAGTAATCTGATAGTTATTTATATAACTTATATGTTAATTAGTGCCGGTATTATTCAGTAATTCGTATTATTAATATTTGTTATCTTCACATAATCCTCTGTGTTAGTAGTATTATAGTTTTAAAACTGTTAGATTTTTTCAATCGTGTTTCTGAAAAGAAGATAAATTTTTTACCTTGTATAATTTACATATTTAAAAAGTTGAAATTTTATCTATTGTCATCACGGGGAATTTTGGGTGTACCGAGTCAGTTTGATGTCTATTATATGTGCGTAAGTAGAAGGAATGTTGCAACACAATCTCTTTAAAAAAAAATTAAAAAGATTCTTCCTTAAGGGAAGAAGATCAATATTTAAAAGATATGTCTCCATTAGACCTCGAACAACAAAATCGTACTCGTGAAAGAAAGTTTGGTGAAATACCAGTTGACCCAAGGTAGTTGAGAATGGATTTAATAGAATTTAAGTTAGAGCTATCAAGCAATAGTTAGAATAGTCAGATCTGCTTCCTTTCTTAGGAATACGATGAACATATACGTATTTCCAACACTTAAAAGTGCTAATAATGAGACACCAAGTAAAAATGAACTAGGGATAGCGCCAGCTCAGAAGAACACTCCCTCACAACTCGGGAAGTAGTGCCATTCGAACCGCTTGCCTTCCTAACGTTCATAGATTTCAGCAGGAGTCCATGCACCTGATCAAGTGTAATCACAGGCAAAGGTATGGAATAGATGCAAGGAATAGGAGTACTAGCTGGATTACTAGAGTCGTCCGGGGTTAAGATTGAGGAAAACAGGATGTCAAAAAGATTAGCATTTTAAGTTGGAAAATGAATAACAAAACAACAAGTACAAATAAGAGGAAGAAAGACAGATTTGTTAAAGTTGTTAGATATGCTTTAGCAAAAGGGGCCAGAAAAATTAGTTTAGTGAGCGTCCTCTTTGCTCATCGAATGATATCACTGTAACGATTCCTAACTGAATAAAAAATTAACGAGAAGATAGGGGAACAAGAAATTTTTCACTCGATCCACCTTCTCTAGGCTGAATGAAGCCAGAACAAGCACAATTGAACCATGGGGTATTGAGGAGGGAAAGATTTAGACGAAGAAGTAATAAATCTGCTTATCCCATCGGTGATTACATCCCCCACCCTTATCGGCAGAAGCTGAAGCGTCTTTAGAGTTTCAGAGTCAAGGCAATTGTTCCAGCGATATTTGTCGTGGAAGCTATCGCAAAGTCCTCCATTTTGGCCCAATTAGAGTGGGAGAAGACACGTTAGGGTAGGTTGGAGCTGTTGATTAGAAGCATTATAATTAAAAGTTGTAAAGTTGTGGTTAGATTTAACTATATGAACGAAGATGCGAATCTATGAGTAACAAGAATAGTGGTGAAAGATAGATCAAGATAGGATAGATTAAGAATTGGTTTGGTCCATTATGAAAATGTTTAACTTCCCCAAACCGCTCCTCCAGATCGTTGGGAATGCTGAATGATTTCGTTCCTTCTTTCATCAGTATGGAGAAGACCCCAGACTCTCGTTCCCTCTTTCATCAGTATGAGAAGACCCCAGACCCCAGACTCCAGACCCCAGTTGCTCGTTATTAAGTATTTTGAATCCCCTCAAAATATAGACTGAGAACTTTATCATGATAAAAATCATGACTTATGAATAATTAATACAATTTTTACTCTATCAGTTTTTAATAATAAAATATAAATTACCGGTTTCTATACTCTTAATTCCTAAAACTATTCGCTGTCTGCATCCACATCGGCGGATATTAAAAGTAAATATCTGCACCCACAAATACTGAAAATCCATATCCAGCCCACAATAGTGATAATCGAGGTCTGGTCCACACATGGGCAAACACGCAACGAGCCGAGATCATATCACCAACATCAGAGCACCCCACACACGACACACAATACACAATACACAATAATGCACATACGATGTCGACACAGGACAAGATAGGTGCCAAATATTCATATTAATATTATATATTACATATATTACTTAAATATAATATCTACCTAATAATAATATATAGTAATATCTTACTATATCATATATACTTTAATGAAAGAATCAAGGTATATAAGAAATATATATATATAATGATATTATATATTATAATCTCTACTATATAATATATATATATTATATATATATATATATATAATATATATATATATATATATATATTATATTATATATATATTTTTTTGGGTGATAAGAGTATGATATATAATATATATACGAGGTCTGGTCTGATTCTCTCCCCGGAAAGTAATTACTTGAGCTGGCAGCACTGAGTGAAAGTTGCTGGGATCATCTTCGTGAGCGCGAGTAGATTTTTTTTTTTTGATTTTTTTTTTAAAGGCTTATCCCAGGCACGCTCAGTCGATTGCAGGGGCTGCTGCTGGAATGAGGTGTGTACTGATGTGTAAAGGAGTTTAGTGTGAAGATGACGGAACGTGTTTTGTGCATAAGACTCATGCCATCAATTTTTTCCTGGGTTAGTTATAAACAGTTGGAAACAAAATCAGTAAGATCGCAAGGTGAATTCGAGCTCAACTGGGGGGTCACTCCTCAAATAAAACTTCTAATGACAATAGGATTTGAAAAATGAGCCGCACGTCATCCGAAGTGAATTCAACGTTAGTAGGCTCGGTCAAACAAGCAGGAACTGCAGGAGAACCACTTGAAACAGTAGGTCCTTTATAGTGAAAGATAGGTTGTTTGACAATAAGAGAAGATTGCTGATGAACATGGTAAACGAGCAAAATTCTGTTCATCGTTAATTTGACGGATCGAATTAGGATGTGCAGAGATCCAGCAACAAAATTTGATACAAAGACTGTCTTTCGCATGAAAAGAAAAGGAAAGATCAAACTTTGACCGTCGCAACTTGGAGACATTTAGAAGCACGTTCAGAGGATACGGAGTTTCGTCAATACCGTGTGAATAAGCTGAATGAATGAAACCCAGGGTGTATGGGTAGTACCAGAAACCAAGTCCATTTAATCCCTTGTGTGAAAACACTTATAAAACTGCTCAGAGCTCCAAGAAAGCTGAGTCACTGACAGGTAATTAGACAAAATCAAGGTAAATGCTGAATGTTCTTCGAATTTCTGTGGCATCGTGCATGTATACAACACTCGCAATTGTATGGATCATAATACAACATACTTAATGAGTAATTAAATTTTCAATGAAGATTTTCTGTGTCTTTGTGATGAGGTTTGTCGAACCGATTTAGATTCTATTATGATTCATTCAACAAAATGGAAACTGCATCACGTAGCTTCGTCTTTCGTCTCTAATGGTCTAGGATTTCATAGGCAATGTTGAAAAGCAAAGCCATGGCTCCGTGTGACTTCTGCCCGAGCTATATCTTCAATTAAGGCATCGCCTCGACTACGAGACGACATTATCTAAAAAATGACGCAACGAAGGATGATGGTTCCTCTTCAAATTGTTTAGCTTCCAAAAAAAAAATCAAGAAATACTAGATTATTGGGGTTAAAATTTATTTCCACAAGAGATTAACTTCATTCAGTTCAATGGCCAAAACGTCGTTTGGACAAAGTGGTTTAAACAACAAGGGTCTTATCTTTGAAGGGGATATAAGTAAATGAGTCAATACCAACAGGTTAGCACATTATAAATTTGCCGGCTATAACATATCGGTAATACTCTTTCAAACTGACATCATATATATATTATTATATATATATTATATGCTAATATATATTATATATATATACTATATATATCAATTGTTATAAAAGGATTAATATATACTGTAGTAATACGAAATTATATATAGTATTAAAGTATTTATATAATATATATATTATAATAGATTTGAACCCTCTATGCTAGTCATAGGCAGTCATATAATATATATACCATTTATATGTATATATTTATTAATAGTAATAATTATAGTCATATTTACAAATATATATAAATATATATTAATAATATATATACTATATTTATAATATTATCCCATATTTAAATAGCTATATGTGTAATGTATAGTCAGATTTAAATTATATATTATATTATATTATAAATTACTATATATATATATATATATTAATATATATATATTATATAAATATAAAACTATAATATAATATAATATAAATTTATTACTATAAATCTAATATTATTATTATATTTATATAATATATATATATATGTGTTTATATTATATATGTATATAAATATTAGTAATACTATATCTATATTTAGCACCTAATCAAGTGTAGTTATATATATATATATATCATAATTATTAATTATACAATATATTAATATATTACTATATATTATATATATATTTCCCATGAATAACGTTATTATATATTATATTATATTAATACTATATATATAATATATACTATATATATTATAATATATATATATAATAATATATAATTTTATATATATATAATATATATATTAAAATTATTATAAATATAATATTAAAATATATTATATAGAACTTATTAGTAGGTTATTATGTATAGCTCTATATTATTTGTATTCTATGTTACTAATTACGAGGGATGGCGTAACTTTAGAATTGTAGTATGTACATAATTATATAATTTAATAAATTATAATATATTAAATTTTATATATATAATATATAATATAATTATAATTATTATTATATATATATATATAACTATAATATATATAATATTATATATAGAATATATACTGTGATATAATAATGTTCGGTGAGTGAACACTGGTTCGAGATCAATCCCGACGTGTGAGTTCCACTCACAAATGATATGAAGAATTTAATTGAAGATATGCATATGAGGATAATGGCAAAGCAATATGTACATACCCTGAGAAATTAGTAAGAATTCTTTTTCTAACTGACGTTTTCCAAGAGAACAAGAACCACCTTAACTATTGTTTCCGGATAAGTAGAGCTATAAACTTTCTCTACACGGAGGGAGATAGTCTCCGGACTCCGTGGGCTTGCTCGCTTGATGACGTTTCTGGGGAGGATTGTGAAATTTAATTTCTAAGGAATATTATTTTTAATTCAGGCTCTTTCTTGGTGTAATATTTCATATAATAAGAATAAAAATTAATAAAAAAAGAAATAAAAGGAGTTTGATAACTTTACACTTTATGATTCGATTAATACGTAAGATAATGTTACATAGAAGTGGAAATGTTTTCGAGAGATGGATTACCTAATAGATTGATAATCCAATACTACGACTTAATAGATACAAGTACGTCTTGATTTGGGAATTTCAGGTATGGGATAATCACCACACGGTGATATAAATAATTATAACAAGAATATGGTTATTACCCGAAGTACATAACAAAAGATGTTTATATACTGTAAAAAAAACAAAGATGATATTAACATGGATTATAATTCAATGTTAATATAATGGTCTAGGTACGAAGCTAAATCAAAGCTTTAGAAACAGATTACGAGAGGAGAACAAATTTAGTTTCTCAGATAGTATTCATGCAACCGTTTAAACTGAATTATTAATTCTGACTCATTAAACAGGATATACTTAACTTTAGTTTGGGATGTAAGAGTCAGAATTATTCAAAGCTTCTTTTAGTTGTAACAGTAGTTGTTTGTTCATTCCTATAAGTTCGTTATGATGATGATAATTTTGAATGTAGCTGGTGGTCCCAAGCTATGAAGGTAGCTGGTAATCTTAGCCCCAGCTATGAAAGTAGCTGGTAATCTTAGCCCCAGCTATGAAAGTAGCTGGTAATCTTAGCCCCAGCTATGAAAGTAGCTGGTAATCTTAGCCCCAGCTATGAACCCTGATAAAATTGATAAAAATAAATACGTTATCATTTTATCTAAATTTCAGAATTCAAAAATCTATTAATCATCAATCTAATATGGGATTTAACATACACTATTATTTCCAATAGGGGCAGGTCTTCGGTATTCACAGTGGATGCTTGTATGTTCGGCATGCCGAAGCCGAATATTCGGCACATCCCTAATTAATATATTTTTCTCCTATCACCTCATAAGCTTATACTTTATGAGACAATATCAACATTAATTAATCTTTATATTTAGGTACTGACCTGGAGGTGATAAATATCCAGAATTAGCTCCAAGATCAGTGAAGTGTTCGTATTTAGTTGTATTTAACAACTGTTATAGCCTTATTAGGAGTGATACAAAACATGGATGCTTTATCTTCAATATAAATATTTTACAAATATGAATTTACATTAAGCATCTTCAATAATATAACTAGGAAAGAAAAGACTGTGAATTAATTGACATTGGTAATTACCAACAAGGTGTTTGAGATCTATGAAAAAATGATAATATTGAAAACTGCATCTCCGATTACAAACTACAACATACAGGTGGATATACAACCAGCCTGTACGTATAAAAATTCCAGCCAAGATCCGGATACCTAAAAACACCTGTACCTGTCAAGATACCGATACCATAAAGGCAGAGGTTCTCAAACCTATTTCGTCTACCGCCACTTTGAAAATCAGTTATTTTTCAGCGCCCCCCAATTTTTTTTTACTTACAAACTGTAAAAACCACAATGGTCATTCATTACTTTAATTAATTTAATTATATATACTATTAGCTATATATATATATATATATATTTATACTATTTATGATATAGTATATATATATAGGTATATAGCCTTATATATATTAATATATATATATAATATATTATATAATATAAGAATTAAATGCTAGAGAATTATAAACCATAAAGTTTAATTATATATACTATATATATATATCTATATATAAGTATACTATTATGCCATTTCGGTTTATATATCGTCATATATGTGAATCTTAAAAACTCATTAATGCACATGTAATAACGGAATACATGGTGGATATGCTGGTCCATTATAAGTGCGGAATAATGTAAAAAAAAAAAAAAAAAAAAAAAAAAAAAAAAAACATAAAAAAAAAAAACAATATATATATTATATATATTATGTATATCTAGTATATATATATATAATATACCGCATTATTAATTATATATTATATATTTATTATATATAAAATAATATAATATCACAAAAACTACATAGCTACAGCGAAAGGGAAAACATTTTTGGAAAATCCTGGTAAAATTTCACATAGGTAAATGCTTTATACCGCACACTAGGGGGCTCGAGCCGACGGGACACAGAGGGGGGGACGTCCATACCCCGTAGGGAGGGGCGGAGGAACCCTCCGCGTACACTCCCTCAAATCCTAGAGGAGCGGGAGTGTTCCGGAGACCCTCCCGAGGGGGGAATTAGTCCTTACCCGTTCGCTTCCCGGAAGGCCGAGAGACCCCGACTTTGCCATCGGGCGTATAGTTTTTCTCCTTCGGGTATTCCTTAGGAAAAAAAAAAATAGCAAATTTAATACGAAAGTCTACTTAATTTTAACGAGAAGAAACTATTTATTTTAAGAGAATCCAATAAAAGGTCTCTAAATAGGTCTTTTAATATTACTTACTATAATTATTAACAATAATTTATTTTATTTTTTTTTATTTTTTTTAACACATTTGCAACTACTCAATTTTACAAGGATACCAAAAATGTATTTCTTTTCGTTGTAGCTAATTGTAGTTTTTGAGATATATAATATATATATATATTATTATTATATATTATAGTTAATATTATAATATATATATATTATGTATATATATATATAATATTTATATATATTATATATTATATGTATATATATATATATAAATATATATATAATTTTTTTTTTTACCATTTTCCGCACTAAAATTGGACCAGCATTCCACCAATGTACTCCGTTTTACTGTACACTATGTTTTAAGATACATATGACGGAATGCTTAAATGATATACCAGTATATATATATACCGTATATATTATTAAATTTAATATATATATAATATTCTATTCTATTATATATATTTATTTACCAATAATATATTAATATAATATATATATTATAATTATTATATTATATAAATTATGATAATAATAAAATTTAATATATAATTATATATATATTATAAATATATTAATATATTATATATTATATAATATATATATATTATATATATTACTATATTTATTATATATATGTATTATATATATTATAATATATCAATATAATATATATATATATATATTATAATATATAATATCTATATATATATATATATAATTAAATATATATATATATATATATATAAATATTAATATAATATATATATATATATATATATAATATATATTATAATATATTATATTAATTATATAATATTAATATATATATATATTATATAAATATAATATTACTATAATTATATATTATATATATATATATATATATTATTTATATATATATATATA
>JABUQX010056017.1:25000-35571 GCA_015478945.1 Trachelipus rathkii
GACAAGAACTCTAAGTGATTAAAGCGAACGGCATATCCAAACGTTTTTTTCCGTATCTAGGACTATGTCGGAAGCAAATATATAATTGTTTAAACGTAAGTATGGACTTGACTTATTATAATACTCACTAAGGATACTCATAAAGTTGTTTGAAACTCTCTTATACTGACTGAAAATCGTACCTTTGACAGTCAGATAAAATGTTCATAAAGGTTTGAAAAATGTTTTTTTCGTGAAAATCTCTTGGCAGTAATATGGATTTACATATTTACCTTTTCTTATATATCTACTAAGGCAAGCTTTACTTTATCTATCACAATAGTTGTTTAAATGAGATTGAAGTAGGACAATATAATTTATCATGCATATTAAAGACATTGCTAAGATAATATATTCCTAAATTTATGATAAGATTAAACATTTACAGTACGAGAAAGACCATAATGTATATAGTGTTATTTATGCAATATATTCGGGTTTATGAGTGTATCATTAGTACAAAGCTTGATGAAGTGAAAGATAGGATGATAAGAATTTATCTTTATATGGATTATAATTACTAGTAAAAAAATATTAGATTGTTTAGGATTATTTTTTTATGATACTTGTTTATGAAGTACTTATATGGATTCAGTATGGTCGTTTAACATTTATTCTAAGATTTTCGAAAATTCTATATGGATTTGAGTATTTCTTGACTCACTGAGTAAATAAACCCCATTATTGTGATTATTAACAAATGTGGATAACAGTAATAACAAGTGGATTTTTGTACGTACAGATAAAAAGAGGTTTATTTTTGTGATACCTCAAGAAGATTCAGATTTGTTTGACGAGTTTAAAGTGGCTCGCCATAAATATTATATAGGGAATGAATTAGTAGAATATACGAATGGATATTGCTATCGAATCTTAGTTAAAATATTAAGACAAAACGGATGGAGTATTGATATTATAAGTATAATTTACTTCTTATAATGATAATGTAATATATTTTATCTATCAATACATAACATTTGTGCGTACCATTCTTCAAATATTATCTCGGTTTGATACTATACTCACTCACACTAGGAACATAATGACTATTATGACTATAAGATAAAATAGTAATTCCAGTATATTTTTCTAATGTATATAACTAGATTGGACTTCTGAAAAACTACAACTCAAACCTATAATCTCTGAAAAAATATATCTTACTATTGAACCAAATATAATAATTTATTTATAAGACATGTATTGGTAGAATATTTTTAAACTCAGCTGATAAATTCAGCTGATAAACTGGCTGAATTAGAAAAATTTCCAAATGAATTTAATTATACTTAGTGATAATTAGTTAAGGGTTTTATATAATAATATTTTAATTAAATTTTTAATATATATATATATATATTATATATATATATATATATAATTTATATATATATAATATTATATTATAAGTATATAATATATATTATATATATCTATATTATATATATTATATATATATTATATTATATATAATTATTATATATATATAGTATATTATATAATATTATTATAATATATTATATTATATTATATATATATATATAATTATTCATAACAGGTAATAGTTTTATTAAATATTTAACCTTATATATAATAATATTATATTATATATATATAATATATATATATAATATAAATATATATTTATTATATATAATATATGTATATATTATATATATATATTATATTATTATATATATATAATATTAATATATATATATATATATATATATATATATATAATATAATATATAATTAATATATATATATAATTAATTATTATATTTATATTAAATATTATTCTTAATTAAATATCATATATTTAATATTAATATATTATAGTATTATTAAATTAATATTATATATATATAATATATATATATAATATTAATATTTTATATATATATTATATAATATATATATAATATCTATATATATATATATATTAATATATATATATAATATGATATATATTATTATTATATATAGTATTATTATGGACATTTATAAGATGTTGACGTCATTTTATACGGGGAAATTTAATTTACTGATAAGAAAACAACGAATATTTCGGGCTACTTTTCGTTATTTAGTCATTATATTGGCAATTTCATATTATTTATTAGCTAGTTATTGTTTGCTCACATTTTTAAATTTTATCTTAAGAATAATTAACTAAAGATTTTATATTATTTTATATTATAATTATTATTATTATTATGTTATTAATTAATTATTAATTTTAATTTATTCATTTAATTATTATTGATGTTGAGTTGTTTCCTAGTATATTTATATTAATCTCTAATCCTATAGAATATCCATTATGTGTCACATTAATTATTTCACATTAAGAGAACTGTTACAATTGTTTTTTATTCAAAGTTCTTTCATTTCATCTTAAATTAAATATGATTTTTCCTGATCTCAGTATTATAAATTTATGGGATTTTATATTTTAAAAAAAATAATCTCTCTCTCACTACGCGCGGACCCGCGAGCTTGAAGACGGACTAAGAGGAGAAAAAAAAAAAAAATCGATGGATCGATAATCGATTTTTAAACCCGAAATGCGAGTGGGTGCACGGTGAGTGAATGAATAATAGGAAGGAGAAAGGCTATGATGGACCTGAGGCCCGCACCGAGAAAAACCTGAACTTCGGTTCATCATA
Organism: Trachelipus rathkii; assembly: GCA_015478945.1. Lineage (NCBI taxonomy): Eukaryota > Metazoa > Arthropoda > Malacostraca > Isopoda > Trachelipodidae > Trachelipus > Trachelipus rathkii. Next base: position 27,712 of record JABUQX010056017.1, read on the forward strand.
TTAAAAGTGTAAGTTATAACAACGAGATATTAAATTATTCGATTTTACTTGAGTCAGCAATGGTGTATTTCTACAGTGAGATATACAATTTTCTATTTTTTCAATTCGAGACACTGTGTATATCAAAATGACCAAGCACACTCAGTGAGACTAAGGTGCTTTAGCTCAATAATATAATTATAAGACTATAGGTTTGGTGAAGCACAAAATAAGATTATATGTCTAATTTCCTTTCTAATTTTTTTTGTTAATCTCTATTTATAAACTAATAAACATTTGAAAATGGCAAGTTAAATTTACTTATGTATTTAACCTCAAATTCATGAAAGATATCGTATATAGATCTCTGTAATTAGTTGATTCATGTGGCGTGTCTCCTCGGGACCGTCAACATCTTATATCAAGCGGGGGAGAGACTAACGCAAGGGAGGGTATACGATCGATTCGAGTCCCAACCTTGTCACCTCGTCGTGTTCACTCCAATGACCTCCATCTAAATAATATATTAATAAAATAGATAAATAAAAATAAATAATTAAACTAAACTATAATTAATAATTTTAACAATGATAAAATAATTATAATACTATACATTTTGGAATAACTTTCAGCGAAATTAGTATATTCACTATTTGTATAGTTTTTATAGAGTATAAACAGTATAGTAATATATTTATATACTGGGCGGGGTATCTGCATATATATATGAAATCAAGTATTTACCCGCGATATAGTCTGATATTATGTCATTTTATGTTAGTAACTATATTATACTATTATATAGGTAAATATATAGTGGCCTATTATAGTGAAAAACTATAATATATATATTCTATTATATATATATCGTATATATATTTAATATATATTATTATTATATATGATATATAATATATATATATTATATATATTTAATTTAATATATATATTATATATATATATATATTATATATATTCATATATACTATATATTATATATTATATATATATATATTAATATATATATAATATATTAATATATATATATATATTAATATATATATTATATAATATATATATATATTATTATATATATATTATATATTAATTATATAATATATATATTATATAATATTAATGATATACTATATATTGATGAGAATAGGCTGACGAATATTTTCTGGTTATAATTTTAATTTTTCGCGTTCCTTGGAGTCACAATCTATAATTAAATAGATATAGTACGTGATCCTATGATTATTTACAGGCAAATATTGACTCGAAATACTATTCGGTATATATTTAGGGCTTATTTGCGTGATCATTAATTACTGTTATATATTGCTGAATAAATTTGCATTGCCTTTATTTAAACAATAATATTAATGTATTATATATCATTTAAAAGAGATGGCTTTCCTCAATTTTAAAACTGAATTTTAGAAACTAATTTTACCAAAAAAATAAAATATTTAAAGAAGCTCAAAAAATTATTGTAGCAAATTATTATTATGGCCGAAAAATTTTGTTTATATTGTCGACTTCTAATTATTTTAAGGGCGCTTTGACTGTTTTATTTCACATAATTCTATTATATTATTAATTATTTATATATAATATATAAATTAATTTATTTCAAATTTATATAGTTGTGAAATACGGGATATTAATTGACTATAACAATGGTACGACTAGGTATATATATTTATATTATTTATATATTATATAGTATGTAACATTAATATTTATCCCACAAGAGGTCAGTATTTATCAAAAAGATTAACATAACTACACTATAGTTACATATATTATTAGTCAGAGAGTCTGTTAAAAGACTATTTTAATTTTACTATTTAGCAGAAGGCATATTTAATATATTAATTATACTATTATCATTATTCACCATTTATAAGCTCATACGGCAACTGCAAGCTTAATTTAATTTTATAAAGATGTACAGCTAGAAATATGTATAAACAAGATTATAATATTACTCAAGTAATCTTTCTACATGCTGGATTTTAAAAGAACTATTATATGATTGACTTAATAAAGATTGTTTAAATACAATAAATTGTATCCACCTTATCCTAATACGCTTTACTGAATGCATACAGAATATTAATGATATGACTGAAGTATTTATTATATTCAGTGGCAATTAAATTATATTATACATTATTCTATGATGACCATTTGACAACATTCACTAAATAAGCATTTAATCACGTGAAGTTAAAGTCGCCCAAGTGATTATCATCTTTCATTTTATGCAATATAATGTATTATTTATAAATAAAGAGCTAATTAAAAGCTAAACAAGTCTTCTCAGATAGGAAATACGAGTGCATACATACAAGTTGAAGAGTCATTAAGTAATCTAGCTAGAGTTGAGAAAACAGACTATATTCTCAAAGCATTCTATGTGATTAAAGAAGTCGTCTGATGTGATAAGATTATTCAGCACATTTCTTATAAGAAATCATGAGATTCTAAGCAATGGATAATGTTTTATAAACATTGATTGAAGGTTGAATCAGTTAATATAATAATGTGAGATTGAGCGCTTTCGGAATAGAAATGTCACTGAAAATTTTAGCTCTATAGATCTTACTAGACTGACAAGAGTGGATTTACGTGTGGGGAAAGTGTAAGTGAAGGTTCCATTTTCATCACTTATTTAATTGGATGTGTTTTAAAGAATAAATTTCGCATAAACTCGTCATACAGAAAAGAAAGTGAGAGTTGAACAGAAGCCATTTCTCTGTGCGATGTGATGTATTGTAGATAAAGTAAAGGCTTACATACAGAATTTACATCAAGAAATAAATCAAATATATAAGTTTGGCTCATTTTGACGTCCCTAAAGGAAATGAAATAGCTGCAGAAAAGGTTTCCAACTATGGAATTTCCTTTTGATTGAAAAAATTAGCATGAATACCAAATCACTTTCATGTAATCAGTCGAAAGTGAAAGAATATTTTGAACAGGAGGAAATATTTATAAGCACAAGAAATAGGTTATCCCTGAAAATGGAGAACTGCTACTGTTCTGTCATTTTAAGCTTAGAGCTTATTCAAATGAGTTTAGTTTATATCTTTAACTACGAAACTTTTGAATCTTCATTTAATTATTCTTTTAATATGATGAATGTTGTTGACTATAGGGTAAGAAATAGGTTTATTAACTTTTTGTTTTATTACTTTGTATATACAACACTAAACATGAATTTCTTGGACGGGGTTTTTGCAATTGATTATTGATGTGCTGCTTTCAAAAATATATGGTTTTTTGCATATAACATCGGCATTTTTTGAGATTATTGTGTGTACATGATTTGTAAATTTTATGATTTTTTACCTTTTCAAAGAGGGTCTATCACAATTATTGGGATTATATACTTATTATATATATATATAATATATATTATATATATATATAATATATATATATATATATATATATAGGTATTATATATATATATATATATAACTTAGTATATATATATATATATTCTATATATATTTTAATATTGGAGTATTGTGAAGGGAGAGAAAAAATGCAATGATATGTATACATGGTTTTGATAGATTATATGTTTAAACATATAATATGCAACTATGAATAAGAGTAATATGGGGGACAAAAATGAAAGCAATAAGAAGGAATGGGGTTAGTTTACTCGTAAACATACCTACGATGGGTAGTACTTTCTTCTTCGTAGCGATTACTGAGTATATGGCGTCTGAAATATCCCTCATTCAGCTCCAAGAATATGTCGGTCATCTTAATTTGATATCCACGTTGTCCTGGAAAGTCTTTCCATGAACTTCAGACTTTGATGGAAGCGTTACCCTGCCATAACTATACATTGCTATAGTTATCCGGAAATTTTCTTAGGTGAGAAATGTAGTAGTGCAACTTTATACTCATTCTACATAGAGAGATTGAAACTGTCTACGCAGTTCCTGATAAGCAATGTTATGTGGTTCTCAGGCTTTCCTGTTCCCCAAAATTCTGTGTACATTGAAAAAGATTCCAACGCTCTTTAGTCTAAACATGTTATTGTTGTGAATGGCAAGGCTAGCATCACGAGGAAGTGTCGTATTTGTGTGGAATCAATATCCCATAGCTTTTTTTCTTCTCGTATCGAACAGGAAGTTTGAAGCATTATATAGCGGAAGCCATTCACCATCATTGGTCCAAGGGCTTCAAACAAATTGTTTTCATCAAACAAGTTTTTTCTGTGTAGTGGGGTATAGATGAGTGTTTTCTCATCTGTACAAGTGGTTCACGTGCGATGTTCCTGTCACGTGGCGTCAAGGTTTCCCTCGGTGGCATTCTTCCCTTTTGGTCCAGTGATCCTTTGCTGCCGGGCTGTCCAATAGCAAGGAAGCAGGTTATTTGGTGAATGCTTGCTGACCTGAAGCAAACATGTTTACATTTTGAGGTCGACGCATATTTTACAACCCATGTACCAGATATTGTAGGCTCTCCAAACTGTCTTGATTTTTTGCATCTCCTCTCTCATCGTACAGAGTATCTACTGGAACGAAGCATACCTGTTGTGGCGTTGTGTAACAACACACACTTTAAACTGCTCTTGAAAGTGTCAATAAACAGTCGCCAATCACCTGCATGTATGCTGGGAGTCCCATAGCGAGGTAGTAGGCCTGCAACTTCACTGCATTACACAAGGTTACATCTGACTGGAAGAGCCTCCGCGCCTCTGCTTTCTCTGTTACGGATAAATGTTACTCTATGCCATGGTCCAGTGGGTCATGTTTTCATTTGCAACACTCGAGCACAGTAGGATACACTTCGGCAAATAAGTCTCATACAAGAATCGTTTCAGTTCACGGTAACAATGACTGGACCATCGACTGGTATTTTTAGTTATGGATGATAGACTCATCCAGGTCAGTGGCATCATACATGTAGACGTACTAAGTTACCACTTCCCGAATATCGACCGTAGTAAACTTGCTGTATGTAGATATATCGGGATTGTTAACGTCTATACAGCCTACGTAGTGCGCACTTGAATTTTGTCATTCCTAGGGAATGTGCAAAAATAGGGATCCATGATTGTACGAAAACGGGATGTGATACAGCAAATCGAGAATGATATATTGGATCAGCACCTCGAATTACTGATATATTATATATATAAAGTCAATCAAGAAATTTTCACCTTTTTTAGTTGACAGTGTAGTTTTTCTTTATTTTTCCCTAATGGATACCGACTTTGAAATAACAATTCGGCCGAATAGCGAAGTGGATTATTCCGGCGAAATTCGGTATCGGTATTCGGACCGAATACTTCTAGCCGAATTTCGGTTTCGTTTTTTCACTATTCGGTAAGTTTTCCTAATATATAATTATTATATATATATATATATTAGTATTTATATATATATATATATTAAAAATATATATATTATGATATATATATTATATATATTCGTATCTATATATATATATATTATATGGAGACAAGTTAACTTAACGGCCACACGGACGGGAGGTTGGATTCAAAAAAAATTTCGCAGGTAGACTCTATGATACATAAACTAAATGTTTAAGGGGGAAAATGATTTTTTTTTCTATGTTTCTATGTGGTAGAGGTGAGGTGAGGTTAGGTTAGGTCAGGTCACCCTTAAGAAAAAAAATTTATTTCGTATAAAAAACAAGGTTTAGTTGCCTTTATATTCATTTTTCATTTAAGTTTGACTCGCACAACCACTTTTTTCAATACATTTTATTCAATTAGGGTTTTCTACGTATTTCGTGACGATTCTTTCTTGCGTTGTATTTTTTTTATACTGTAAAAAGTTGAAAATACCTGTATTTAATTGACAATTATCTTGTATGTATGAAGTTCATTTAATCTTAGTTCTTTACTTTTTTTTTGTTCAACTTTTTTTTAAAGAATTGTTATGCATTTATTAATTTTCCTTATAGTATATTATATATTATATATATATTATATATATATATAACTATATATATATTTATATTATATATAATATATATAATATTAATATACTATATATATATATATATATATATATAGGCAGCGTCTGTTTATAGCCGTCATATGTATCTAAAAACTATAATTTCTACAGTAAACGGAATACAGTTTGCTGGAATGCTGGGTTCAAAGTTTGCCTGGGAAATGTAAAAAAAAAAAAAAATAAAAAAAAAAGATAAATATGGATAATTAAAAGATAACAGTTGGAGTATGGTGCTTCATATAGCATGTAGAAGTCAGATTGGCTGACAGTGCAAAAGATATTAAGTTGGTTGTGTTCGTTGGGTTGGTGTTTGTGTGACTTAATTGAGCTGGTACAATTACAGAAAATGTAAAAAAATAAATATAAAAAAGTTATTATTATATATAGGAATACCATAAATAGCCTTTTGAGATTTTTATTGGTTTCCTCGTTAAATAAATAGACTTTCTATTAAATTTTGCGTCTTTATACGGCACACTAATGGGCTCGAGCCGACGGGGAACATAGGGGGACGTTTTCCATACCCGTAGGGGGGATCGGGCGAGAACCCCGCGAACCCAAAATACAAGAGCGCGGGTTCCGGGGACTCTCCGGAGGGGGGAAATTGTTCCCGTAGTTCCCCGGAAGGCCAGAGACCCCGACTCCTGATCGGTGCGGTATTACCTTGGGGTATTCTTTAGTAAAAAAAAAAAGCAAATTTTAATAGAAAGTCTATTTATTTAACGAGTAACAATAAAAGGTCTCTAAATATCTAAATAGGCCTTCTAATAAATGCAAAATAAAACTTAACAATAAATTTTTTTTTTATTTTTTTATTTTTTTTTTACATTTTATTATGGTGAAATTTTACCAGGATTCAAAAATGTATTGCTTTTTCGCTTGTAGCTATTGTCTGTTTTTTGAGATATAATTTTTTTTTTTTTAATTTTTTTTTTTTTTTTTTTTTTTTTTTTAGCATTTCATAAATGAAAAATTGGACCAGCATTTCAGCAATGTATTCCGTTTTACTGTATCATTAATAGTTTTAAGATACATATGACGGCTATAACAGACGCTGCATATATATATATATCATATTATATATTTTATTATAATAATATATATATATATTATATAATATATTTATATATATATATATATATATTATATATATATAATATATATATATTATATATATATATATATATATTTTTATATTATATTATAATATTTTTCTTTTATCAGGGTAGGGGATTTTTTTGATTTTTTTAAAAAAAATGCATTTTTCGATTTTTTTGATTTTTTTTGGAACAATTCGCTTTTTTTTAATTATTTTTTATATTAGTAAATAATCCTAATTATTACTATTATAATAATATTATTAAAATATAATTATATTATTTAGTTTAATTAAAGTGTGTTTTTAAATTTTAATATATATATATATATATATAGTTATATATATTAGTATATATATATTAATATATATATATATATAATATTTATATATTATTTATATTAACTTATTATATATATAATAAATAGATATATAAAAAAACTGAGTAATCTAATTTTTATTTATTCTTTATTAAAAATTATTTATAAACTGATCATTGATTGGAATTTGCTTATTATATTAGATGAAATACCCATCATTAATCAGGTGAGTAGACTAGGATATTATTATTAATTTGAGAAACAAAATTTTTGCTAAAAATAATAAAAAAATCAAAATAAAATAATGATTTTTATATATTATATTATATACTATATTTATATATATATATATATATGTATAATTACTATATATATAATATATATATATACTATATCTATCTATTTATATTATATATAGTATATTATATATATCATATATAAAATAAAT
>JABUQX010056018.1:0-2500 GCA_015478945.1 Trachelipus rathkii
ATATATATATATATATATATATGTTATATATATATATATTATATATATATATATATATATATATATATATATATATATACTCATATATATATATTATATATATATATATATATATATATATATATATATATATATATATATATATATATATATATATATATATATATATATATATATATATATATTCTTCATCTACCTTTTTCTCCCCAAGACTGGTGGTAAGGTGCGTAACAAGCATCAGAAAAGAAAAGCAGTAGAAGAATATGACAAAAGTCGAAAAGAAAGCCCAGCCTTACCCCCCCTCTGTTCCATTAATTAGTAAGGACTCGTCGCAGTCAGAAAATCCAACCTATAGCTTCACGGGACTGCGACGGACCCTCACTATGGTAAATCGTCAGTGTAAGGGATCCCTTGACCCAGGTGGGCCACAACCATACCCCCTCAAAACCCCGCCATTCTCTCTTATTATGCACCTTTATTCTCGTCTCTGCCAAACTCACATTTCTCTCCTTCAGACATTCGTTTACTGACTCAATCCACTTTTCCTTCGATCTCCCAGCCGGTCGGTTTTCAACACACTCGCCACTATACATCTGCTTAAAAACCGACTATCATTCATCCTTTCCACATGACCAAACCATCTCAACATACTTTCATTTATTCTCTCGTTTACCCCTTTCTCACACCACACAACTCTCTAATATGTTCATTCCTCATTTTATCAATTCTTCTCACACCTAGCATGCCCCTAAGATTGTCCATCTGAACACATTGAACTTTAGATCTATACTTCTTATTCCAGACCATAGTCTCACTACTATACAATAACACAGGTAACAACATACCCTCATGTAAGATCCTAGCGCACTAAAGACTTAGTCCCTTTACATCCACCAACGATTTAATTGCACCAGCCACCTTCCTGCCATTCACAACTTTCCTACTACACTCTGCATCATCCGTTCCCTTTTCATCCAACATATACCCTAAATATTTAAACTCAGATACTTGTTCCAGCTGCTCACCATTTAACATAACTTCACACTGAGGACTGTCCTCACTCACAACCATAACCTAACTCTTATCTACGTTTACTTTCAAACCCTTTCTTTTACACACCCTGCCAAATCTCTCTACCAATCCTCTCAAACTCTTCAGATTCGCCACACAAAACCAAATCATCCGCATATAATAGGTAGGGCACCCTCCACTCATCTCCATCATTCTAACACCATTTCCTGTCACGCCCACCTTCAATTCTTTCATAACCCCATCCATATATACAAATTGAATAACCAAGGAGACATAACACAACCCTGCCTCACTCCGCTATTAATACTAAACCAATCACTTTTGACACCATTTATTCTTACACACGCCTCACTATCGTCATACATACTTTTCATTCCATTCAGAAGCCTATCAGCAACACTATATATTACTAACACCTGCCATAGACCTTCCCTATTAACCCTATCATACCCCGGTTGCAAATTCATAAAACCAAAATACAATTTATTCTTCCTCTCTCTAATTTTTTCTATCATTTGCTTCAATGTAAAGATTTGATCCACACATCCTCTACTACTCCTAAACGCACCTTGTTCTTCACCAATCAGTCCTTCAGTCACTTGGCGCACTCTTTCGACCAAAATACCAGCATATATCTTCCCTACAACACTCAATAAACTAAATACCCTATAATTTCTACAGTTCCCTTTATCTCCCTTACCCTTATATAAAGGTACTATTACTGCTCTCCTCCAATCCCTCGAAACTATACCCTCCATAAACGCTTTATTACACAACTTCAAGATCCAATCAATCACCATCTTGCCTCCGTTCTTGATCATTTCACCAGTAATTTCATCTATACCTGCAGATTTACCATTCTTCAACTTTCTCACTCTACCCATTTCCTCCTCTTTGCTAATAACCTCATCCCCAAAATACCTATTCTTTCTTGCACCATCAAACCCACACATATACTATCACCTCTTCATTACTGCCAATATTATACAGATTTTCAAAGTGTTCTTTCCACACTCCCTCACATCCATTTCATCAGTTACAAAAACACCATCCCTATTCATTATTCTGAGCAGGTTCCCCTTATTCTAATTCTTAACCTTTCGCGCTTCCTTCCAGAAGAGCTTCCTATTCCCTTGTATGTCCCCATTCATCCTCCTTCCAAACTGTTCATTTACCTCTTCTTTTCTCTTACGTATGCATCTTTTAGCATTTCTTTTTCCTCCTTATATAATTCCAAGCATCTTTCTTTTGAAACTTCATCATTTGCTTTTAGTACATTCAACCACGCTTTTTTTTTTACTTTTAACTGCTTGCATCACCTCTTCATTCCACCACTCACTGTTAGCATTCTTACTTCCTACTTTAGCACACCCACATACTTCTTTTGCACTGCTAACAATTGCTTCCAGATTTATTTAGTTTCAGCTTGTTCACATTCAACTGATTTACTTGCGAGCGTTCTTACATA
>JABUQX010056018.1:5000-59890 GCA_015478945.1 Trachelipus rathkii
TATTGTTTATATATATATATATATATATATATATATATATATATATATATATATATATATATATATATATATATATATATATATATATATATATATATATATATATATATATATATATATATATATATATATATATATATATATATATATATATATATGTGATATGTATAGGAGCGCTCCCAGCGCAGTGGTAGAACACTCTTTAGCAAGCGAGAGGGCCCTTAGGTTCAGAGGAAGTGAGCATTCTTATTAACTCTAGCTTCATCCCACTCAGACGTTAATTTATACATTACATGCTTTGCTGGTAATGGGAAAGTTTCCCATCCAAGCGATAGGCCTGGCACCACCAGCCATTGGCTTGTTAGGCCCGCTATCCAAGGACCTTTCGAAGGTTCTTCTTGGGGATGAAGGTTTTTTTAATTAAGGAAGGTTATATATATATATATATATATATATATATATATATATATATATATATATATATATATATATATATATATATATATATATATATATATATATAATTTTTGTTTAGAGAAATTATTTTAAAGTAGCTTTTAAAGTAGCTTTTAAAGTATGTGACACCAATCATTATTGCTAAAAAAAACAACAACATTTTATTCAAATTTTTCATGCTTTGCAATAATGAAATAAAGAACATTTGTCTTTGTTTCACTGTAATATCGATTGACATGGAAACATATTATTATGACTGAATAATAAAAAAAAAACTTTCGATCCACAAATAATTTGTGTACTATTTTGTAAACTTAAAGTTTGTTTTCTGCTAATGCATTAGTCATTGATGTTGAGGAGAGGCATTTTATCGAAGTGCCTTTCCAATTATGTATGCAAATTTATTAATGGAAAGATGTATGTTAGTACTGTATGCAAATGAAGGATCTCCACAGTCTTGTAGTTTGAGTTTCGTTGCAAGTGTGATTTAAAACTTTTTTTTTCGATCCAAATTCATTCATTAAATATATATATATATATATTAATTATGATATATATATATAGATTATATAGTATATATATATATATATAATATATATATATATATATATATATATATATATATATATATATATATATATATATATATATATATATATATAATATTATATATATATATATGATATAAATATATATATATACACGAGGTAGAGTATTATATATCGAGGTTGAGTAAAATAACGGAACTTTTAACTAAACTTTTTTATCTATATTATACAACATATTGCACAATACCAACTTCATAGTACCTAACTACGGCTGACATACACTTTCATCATTGCTCGTACCACTGCTCAAAACATCGCTGTTGAATTTCTTCTGCTGATTGAAATCGTCACCCATTTAACAGATCCTACATGCGAGGAAAAATATAGAAATCATCTGGAGTCAAATCTGGGGAGTAAGGTACAGGTACGTGGCTGTTCGTCAGATATTCTGAGACCAGGAGTGATCAATGTGCTGGGGCATTGTCATGGTGCAATACCTAATTTTTCGATTCCCAAAGCTCAAAATATTTGTATCGGATTGTGTCACGAACACGATGGAGAATATTCAATGTACATATGTTTGGTAATTGTACGACCCTGAGATATGGAGGAGACATGAGTGCACTAGACCTTCAATGTCAAAGAATACCTTCAGCATGATTTTCCCCTTTGATCGAACTGTTCTAACCGTTGGTTTCGTGGTGAACTCGGAGATTTCCACGGAGAGGTCTGCGCTTCGTTTGAGGGTCGTACAGGTATCAGCACGTCTCATCGCCAGTTATTACCCTATTAAATAATCCTCGATCCGCATCCAGCATGGCAATGAGCTCTCCGCTTATGTATCGCCCACTCTTCCCACAGCTCCTGTGTGAGGAATCTTGGGACAATGTGAGTACACACGTGGTGCATATTCAAGTCTTGTGCGAAGATCGCTCGCTAACTGCCATGAGAAATCCCGACAATATTGCAACATTATCGCTGGATTACCTCCCGTACTCAAGAAATGGTGTCATCATTATGAGCTGATGATGGTCTGCCGACACGCTCATCATCTTCCAGCGAAAACAGATCTTCTTTAAAACGCCTATACCACTCGCAAACTTGGGGTTCGCAATAATGATTCATCACCATATATCATCTCCTTTATCAAATTGAATGTTTCTTTAAACGTTTTCCTAATTTGACATAATTTAATGTTTGCTCTTTGCTCAAAGTGGGCCATTCTTGATTAAGACTTTCCGACAACGCACAACAAAAGTGTCTCAAGCAAATTGTAAAAAGTGACACATACTCAGCACTCCCATACGCTGCTGATACACGTCCTTACATGTCTGTTCACACATTACTCATAACACGTGCTTATTACATTGTAAGATATGAAGTCTAATCGAATGTTCGGATTTCTAGGCGGTCTACCATGCGTAATATAATATATATATGAAAATATAATTATTATATATATATTAATATATATATATATATATATATATAATAAAACAGCTACCCTTTTATTAAAAAGTTTTGCTTCATTAATACTGCTTTATTTACATTAAGTTATTAAACATAATTTGACTGACTAACAAAATATATAACATCAAACACTTCCATTTCTCTTACTATCATATCTTTGCAAAACCTTGTCGTATTCAAATTCCCTCTAACGACTTATTATTGGAGATCCTGAAAGGAAATTTTGGTAGTGTATACGAATTGATCGTGACAACAAAATAATTAAAACTGTGAAAATTTTAAATTAATAAATTCTAAATATGTTCAATTGATTTTCAATGAAAACGAGGGAGCTAATATCAGTACATTCTTGATAGTAATTACGAGATTTCTTCTTTGAATAAGTCACGAGTCAATTAGAGTCATCATCGTCTCACGCCCTGAAACTGAGTCCTTAGTTACAAAGATTGTGTCTTTAGTGGTAGTTCATATATATTTATAATACCATAAATTATGTTATTATTAATTATATGCCTTTTTGTTTTATTATTATTTCAGGTTGTTAGGCCAAAACATTCTATGCCAATTTGTATAATTTATGTGATAGTGTATAAACTTTTTACCTATCCTCTTATTGTAATATCAGTGCCATCCAATTTATATGGTTATGATTATCGGCCCTTATTCTTGGAAAGTTATTTTGCAATAAATTATAGTTCCCATAATTAATTGGTGAGTCCAACTGCCTTAATATGTAACTATATATATATATATATATATATATATATATATATATATAATACATATTATATAATATATATATATATACATAATATATTATATATAATATAATAATATATATTATATATATATCCGTATATAATTAATATTATATATTATCTATATTATTATTATATATATAAATATATATATATTATATATATATATTATACTATATTATATCATATATATTATATATATATATATATATATAATATATTAAAATAATATTATAAAATATATATACTATATATATATATATAATATATATATATATATATATATATATATATATATATATATTTTTTTTTTATGGCGTATATATAAATATATATATATAATATTTATATTATATTAATAAAATATTAATAATTATTTTAATTTATTTTTACATTTAGAATGTTTTTTCCTTTTAAATTTACAGCCGTACTGTGGCTTTATGATATTTTGGGTCATGATATAATTGTATTACGAGACAGTTATTTTGGAGTTATATTATAGAGTTAAAAATTAGAGTTATTATTGGAGTGATATTGAGAGTGCCATAAATGTTTAAATATAATCATATAATCTGTTAAAATAGTGCTTGTATAATAAATAAATAGCTAAATAAGGAAAATTATATAGTCCATTTAAAGACATGTTTAATTCTCTCTCCGGACTGCTGTGGTATACACTAACAAAACATTAAATCTTACTATATAATATAAATATATATATATATATATCAATATATATAATATATATTATATATTATATATAATTAATTATATATATCTATATAATATTATCGATATATCGAAATCGAAGGTCTGACAGAAACTCTTAAGTTTTGCCAAGATTTTATATCAGGGTTCACACTAAAATTTTGAATTTGATTTCCCTGACTTTCCCTTACCAAATCTGCAAATTTTCTCCCTGACCAGCGTGGCCGTTATTTTGGTGTATAAAATAATCTATTAATTAACTTATTACAGCCTATTTACTCAGTTCATAATTAAATTATTGAAAATTTACTTTAGAAATTGTTCATCATCATGGATGAATTTAAAAAAATATTTTTTTTTTAGTAATCAGCCTATACCTTACCCATAGCCATCCAAAGCCCTCCTTTTTTATTTTTTCCATAAGAAAACAGTTTTATTTATACAAAAAGAAAATAAATTAAAAGCTGACATTAATAGCCTAGGTGAACGCCCACTGTAATCACAAAAGTTCTAAATGGGGAATTAGATTAACTTTTTCTTCTCAGCATTTGAATTTTTATTTTATAGCGTCTTCTTCTGTTAAAGCCTTCAGTTTTAACATCTTCTCTGCTCTTCAAGTTTATTGATCTGTTATGGATAATATTCTTTTTTCTTCAACCTTTATTCTAGACTTTTCATTCTGTTTTGACTCTTTGAGAGAGTTGTTCTTCATATCTCCTATGGGCAAGCTCTTACTTTCTCAACATTTTTTGAGTGATAGCGAACTTTATGAATACTTTCAATGAGATCTTATAGCAATTGTGCACTGTTTCTTTGAAGAAATCAGACATGTTCTTTTCAGATTTCACTAAAATTGCTTAATTTATAGAAAACTCTCCTTCCACTGTCGCATTTCCATGCGAAAAATATCAGTCCTAATTTAATAATTTGGCCACAATTCCGCATAACATTGATTCTCCGGTGGCTATAGAAGAAAAAAAACTCATCAGGTCTCTTAGAAGAGAATTGCTCCCAAAATTATTTGAATTTTAATTCAAGGGTAGAAATGAGCTTCACTGCAAAGTAGAGTATAGTGCTTTTTCTTCCTCAGCAACAGATTCTGTGATTCGGTTATTGGTGTACAATGGCTCTACAATAAATCAAATCTTTGTTTCCCGTGTTCTGGCTGATGAAAAACTATAATAGGATCCAATGATGAGAGCCATTGGCAGGCCTTGTACTTCAGCAGCACATCTTTCTATATCTTTTCTGTCATTTTGATATGAGCAGCAGTCTGGCATTCAATTTGGTAATGTAAATCTAATACAAAAAAGCTTTAGTTGTTGGTTGTAGCAGGCATTTTTTTTCTGGACTTAAGAAATCTTTCCAAAATATTAAGTACGAGACTGAAAATCTGGTGACAGAAATTGAAAATCGATGACGTCCAAACACTGGTCGTTAAAGTTAAGCTTTTTTTTTGCTTGAAGTCATTTTATAAATAAATAATAAATACCTTCAACTGCACATAAATCAAAAATCACTTCGTCAAACCTCAAAAAAAAAAAACACCTCAAAAAGTATAATTCCCTAAAAAGAAAAAGATATAAACAGATTAAGTCATAAGTCATACAGTCTAAAACACATCCATATACCAATCACCTTCAATCTGAAGGATGAACTTGAAACTTCTACGAACAGAATAGGAAGAATAGTAGGTAATAGTGAACTAAAAATAGAAAGAAACAGGATAGAAGTAGATTTATGGAATGTCATTCCTCATCCATCTTTTCATACTTTTCATCAATCTCTCATTCCACAATATAGGTCAGTACATTTCAAAGCTCATCAATATTATGAAACCTAGTCCATGGATCATTCTTCATAATGTTTGGGAAAATTTTAAAATTTCCCTGACATTTTTGGAATTTCCCTGACTTTCAGCATATTTTAAAACGTTTCCCTGACTTTCCCTGACCAATTTTTTTTTCCCCGACTTTCCATGACTTTCCAGAAAGTGTGACCCTGTATATTGAAAGTTATATAAAATTATTTTTTTACAATTCTTTATAGTTAAAGGAAAGTTCATTAGAAATTCCGGTTACAGGCGGAATTTTTGGGGGATTCCGGCTAATATCCGGTTCCGGCCAGAACCAAAAATTTCAGTTCCGGTTAGGGACCAACCGGGGCGGGAATTTTGCCGGGGCCGGGGCTGCTCTTTTAGCCGGGGCGCGGTGGTTAGCTAAATTAGAAAATGTAAAGTCAAAACACTGAAAAGTCTTAAAGCTAGGATGAAAATTCAATATAATTTCATTAATAATAATTTGCATTATAAAAAAGGAATACATTGAATTAATTTCAAAATAAATATTTCGAAAAAATGTTTAGAAAATAATTGATTTTTCTAGAAGAATAATTTGTATTTAAAATATATATATATATATATTATATATATATATATATTATAATATATAATATATAATATTATTATATATTAATATATATATTATAATAATAAATATATATATATATAATATATATATATATATATATATATATATATATTGTAGTGAATTGAGGGTTTTTATTAATTATTATTATTGCTTATGGTCATCTTTATTACTTTTTCATCATTTTAGTGTTAGTTTAATTATCATATATTTCATCTTCTTTGTTTCTTTTTAAATTTAAAGTTAGCGTAATAATTTAGCAAAAGAAGTCGCGATAGGGATCCTGTGTGACCTTAAATAAAATATTAAGAGCGCTGACGGAGTGAGTGGCAAACAGTGTAAAGGAATAGGAGTCCTAGGAAATTCAAGTTTCCACCCCTTTGGGTAAGTTATGAAACTAGTGGACGCACTGTATGTAGGAGTTAGGTTAGATAATGGGGCTAATAAGTGTTTGTCTGTTGCAGGTGGAACCAATTACGGGATTTCCATTACGAACTTATCAGGGAACAATTGACCGTTAAGTGATTTACCAACTTATCAAGGAAGAATTAACTGTTAGGAGATCTAATAAAGGATTTCTCAACAACTATTGAGCGATTTCTCAGGAAGATCATTAGGGGCTTATTCTAAAATTAGTAAAGGAAGTTCGCGAACCAAAGCTGTTCCAAATATCGAAGGAACGAGTGCGTGTATTAGCGCCTAACTTCCGCGGAAATTGCCGCGGAATCAGGAAACATTGACAGTCATCCCACAACTGGGCAACGAGATTGGAAGCAGAGTTATATCGAACTCTGCCATATTCAGAAACGTAACGGCAACATCGCAGTGGGTCGTGCACCATAGGGGACGCTTTGGGTGGGCATTTCAAGGGTATCACTGGCACGCCCATCTTAGTGTAATATATGTTATTGTTCTTTAGCGTATGATTCTCCGCAAATTGGCGGCTCTAAGTTTGAAGTTCACGTTTGTTGTTCAGTTGAAATTATAGTCTTGAATTGTCTTCGTTTCTTATTGTCCCCGATACTACTGAAATAGCTTTAAGGAAAAAGGCCCTTGTCAATCAAGGCAACACAAGTAGGGAAATTGTTCATTTAGCGACTTACTGCGTTGGTAAACTAACTGGCGTCCACCGCCGTGAAAACCACTAAAAGAGTTGCCCTCACCAGGGAGAGGGGTACAGCCGACCGGGTGAATTCACTGAGTCAGTGGCCCCGGTCCGGACGTTTAGGGTCACGGGAACATCCCCGAAAGGTTGCCCTTGCCAAGGGGAACGGGCGCGGTCGAGCGAAGTCGGGCCGGAGACGACCCACGCCGAGTTCCTCGGAGTCGGGAACGGACGGGCAGGGAAATCCACGTAGTGCTTCACTCCCTTAAGGGAAGTCGGGAAACGGGAAGGGAACGGGCTAAACCTACGTCCGTTTTCAAGGAATCGGGCGGCTGGAAAAATCCACCGAGGTGCTTCACTCGCGTAAGGATCGAAGTCGGGAAAACGGGAGAGGGCGGGAGCAGGTTAATCTGTCAAGGGTTGGTGTCAAACGGGAGCATAGTCACCGCGAGCCAACGAACATAATCCGATACTATATCAGATCGAACCCAGTGATAGCTGTAACGGGTGGCGGGAGTATCACGTTGGGGCTTCACCAACGAATTAACGGGAGGCTTAGAACCCCTCCGCCTCGCTATCCGCGGCAGCTGCGAAGGTTGCTGTGTCGGATTCGCCACATAGTAATTTTTCTGGCATCCCCAGCGGGATTATTGTTTTGTTGGCGCGCGTCGCGGTGTGTGAATTAAGGGTGACGTGACTGGTTTTGTTTAAATCGGGATGGACGGAAGCGCGTGTTTGCTCCAGGGCAATAGGTTTGCTTGGTATTCAGGGATGCCCTCTTATCAGGTTGCTGAGACGTTGCATACGGTAATGAATGGGTTGTGGAAGTTGATTGACAAGGGAAGGATCGAGCTGGACGATTTGCGAAGTATCGATCGAAAAATGGATAGGGTTGGGGCAAGGCTTGAGCGGGAGTTAGAGCGGCGAACGAGTAAGTGGGGGTATTATTATGGGAATGAGGAAATCCAGACGACGATTAGGCAGGTGACTTGGGTTTCGGACATTATGGTCCCGGATGTTGAGCAGAAGGAGGTGGGCGTTCAGGTGTCAACCATGAAGGAGAATTGGAGGACGATTGAGCGGAGGGAAGCAGGTACCCAAGTAGCGGACCTGAATGATGGTTTGGACTGCACTAACCAAAGGGATATCAGTGTCCAGACCTTAACCAGGGAGGAAGCTAGGGAGGCGGTTGAGCGAGCGGACGCGAGCACTCAAGTGACGGATTCCGATGATGATCCGGACGAGATCGAACTGAGCGAAATGGCTACGCAAGTGGAGAAGCCATGGAGGGGATTGGAGTTGACTGCTCAGCTTCGCGAAATTGAACAAAGGAAAGTGGGAATTTCAGGTAATTTTTGGGGAGAGAGTTGAAGAATGTCGCCCGAGTGTTTGTTGAAAACAGCGGGAAGCCGAGACTGCTGTCGACATACTTGAGCGTCACCTGGCCCAATGGCCCCCCGCAGTCAATCATCTGAACAGGGTGAAGTGGTGAAGAGCTTGAAAGCGGGATGTTGTGGGGAAAATGTGACCCAAGTTGTGAAACCTGGGAGTATGTATAGGGGTGAGTATCAGAATGGGGGACAGTCGGAGGAGCCGATACAAGCCGGGAAGACAACGGGAATTATGCAGAGGGGTCAAGGGGATGGTCGGAGACGTAGTAGTGCTAGTGAATGGAAGAGTGCGAGCGGGAGTGGCGGTCAGAGCGGGCGTGAGAGGGCAAGAATGGGGTCATGGGGCTCATTTGGGGGTAGTCAGAGGTCAAAAATAGGGGTTCGTCTTTCTTCTAGAAGTAAGAACGTGTTTTTAACTGTGGTACAATGGGCATGTGAGAGCAGAGTGCAGGTGGTGGTTAGGAGCATGTCTGTTGTGTGGCTCTTTTGGTCATTGGGTTAATCGTTGCCCGAAACGACGGGAATTGAACCGTGCATTGCCGCGGAGCGAGGGGGGGGAACGTTCTTGCATGGAGTCGCCTCCATCAAGGGAAATGAGAGTGGCTTTAGAGGCAAATCAGCGGGCTTCGCAAGAAGTGAGGCAACCGCCGAGGGAGGTGACTACTAAAAGGAATGTCTGTAGTGATGTTCCAAAAGAGGGAAGGGTAAGGGAAAGTGTGGAAGAGTGTGTGATTGAACCAAGAATTTCTGAAAATTCTGGTTTTGCCGAGGGTGATTTGCGGGTCCCCAAATAATGTTGAACAGATGGTTGGGGTGTCTGATTGGGTCAGATGTTACGATGGTGTTCAAAATCAGACTGAGTGTGAAGCTCCCGAAGGGGCTGTGAAAGAAGTAACAGTAAGGGAACCAGAGTTGAATGCGTGGTTGGATGATCGGGAATTGAACCATCGGAGAAGGGGGTAACCTATAACAGTTGTTGTCGAGGGAGACGGTCATTTAAGTTTTAAGTGAGACCACCCGTGCCTTGCGGGCGGGATCACGTTAATGTTTGGAGTTCAGAGCAAGTAGAGCGTGAATGAGGAGGAAGTTCAGCGGAATTTTCCCCGGGATCGGGAACGGGTAAAACTTCAATAGTCCCTCGAAGAGTGACGGTTGTGTTGCTCCACGGGGCGGTTTTCGTTTTCCGAATGATGCGTTAGATAGTTCTAGCAAAGAAGTTCAGGGCAGTCACGTTTCGGGTAGTTTGGATGATGTCAGTGGGGAGTCTAGCGAGGCTCATTCAGGTCTGAATGTTGATCATGTTGAGGGGGTGGTGACAGTTCAGGGCTTATCGGGGCACGAGGGTATGGATGATGATGGTTGGGATCCATCTTGGGTGCTGCCAGAGTCGGTAGTTCCGGGAATCGTGCAGCGTTTTGAGTCGGAATGGGGAGGGATAGAATCGGGAGAGCCCGAAGTTTCGGAGCCAGGGACTGAGGTTATGATGATTAAAGTCATGCCATGGGGTACAGAGGTGGAGAAGTGGGAGTCTGGAGTTCTGGAGCCACAGATTGAAGTTTCGAATAACGGAGTCGTGATGTCGGAGTCGGGAGAGTCAGAAGCGCTGGAGTCAAGAATCGGAATCGGGAGCACCGAGCTTGTGTTATCGGAGTCGGGGAAAATCGGAGTCGTTGGAGTCTGGAGTCGAGCTGAATTATGGAACTTTCGGGCGGTGGTTTCCGGGTGGTGAACTATGGTGTGAGTCATTGTCTTGTTTCCTGATCATCGGTCTCGTTTATTTTTCATTGCATTATGGTTGTGACATCTTCTTTTGGTATTGGGTATGTTATACATTTGTATATTCTCGTTTCATTGGGCTGATGAGTCTTCTTACGTGATCATCTTGGTATATCTTGCTGTTGCTTTATGATGTTGTCTTTCGCGAAGTGCCGTTGTTTTTTTTTTATTTGTTTTTTTTTGCGTTTTGATGCTTACATGTTTTTCCTGCTTCCTTTCCCGTGAGTGTTGCTATGGTTTTGTTTTTCCGCGTGTTGGGCGTCGCCGATTTTGAGCCAATGTTATAGTTTGCTGATGCTTTATATTGTGTGTGGTCATGAAGTGCTGTTTTTTTATTGCCTCAGAAGTGAAATATTGGGATGTTTTTTTTTTTTGGTCTTTCCCGTGAGTGCTGTTATGGCTTTGCCTTTCCGTGTACTGATCTGTTGCTGCCTTGAAGTCAATGGTTACCCGTTTCTTCTTTTTCCCTTGTTACGCTTTTTTTTTCTTTGCTCTAGGGGTATTTATCCTGAAGAACGTTTCATTGTTTTTATTAAAGTCCAATTCGTTTAACCTTGTCATTGTCTTTTCAGAGATGTCCTCCGTCATTGGTGAAGCGAAGTCTGCAGCCGGAATTGGAGAAACAGCGAGCCCAACCTGTTCTTGAGACCCACCAGGAGGTGGCGCAAATCCCGGTGGAGGGGCGGATCGAGCTTATCAGGAGCCCTCCTCGCCGCGGAATTAATAAGTTAAAATTAATGATGGCATTAGTAGCAGGAGCTTTTGGTGGCCTTCTTGGGCCGTCATGTATACCAACAATGGAGTGCTATTGCAAGAACCATGAAGTCGGGAATCGCCGCGTTTCCAGATGTCATTCTCGAAGACTTATTATATTGTGATGTCATGTATTCTTATGTTGTATAAAATTGTAAAAATTGTGTATATTTTTTTTGAAAAAATAAAATAAAAAGAATGTACCGTATATATATACTTTTTGAAAAAAAAAAAAAAAAAAAAAATTGTTATGCCTTAAATTGTTTTCTTGTGTTATTGTTTATTGTAAAAATCTTTGTTTACTGCGGTGTTTGCCCGGTTCCAAAGAAATGATGGAATGGGCGGGAGGGCACTTGAGTGAGAAAAATGGAAGGTTTAAGGGATAGGTTTAGTGTATCAGTTTTTTTAGTAAAGATAGTAGGGGACTATCTTGGGGGGGAAGTAATGTAAAGTGAATTGAGGGTTTTTATTATATTATTATTGCTATTATTCATCTTTATTACTCTTTTCATCATTTTAGTGTTCTTTAATTATCAATAATTTCATCTTCTTTGTTTCTTTTTAAATTTAAAGTGTAGCGTAATATGTTAGCGAGACAGTCGCGATAGGGATCCTGTGTGACCTTAAATAAAATATTAAGAGCGCTGACGGAGTGAGTGGCAAACAGTGTAAAGGAATAGGAGTCCTAGGAAATTCAAGTTTCCACCCCTTTGGGTAAGTTATGAAACTAGTGGACGCACTGTATGTAGGAGTTAGGTTAGATAATGGGGCTAATAAGTGTTTGTCTGTTGCAGGTGGAACCAATTACGGGATTTCCATTACGAACTTATCAGGGAACAATTGACCGTTACGTGATTTACCAACTTTTATCAAGGAAGAATTAACTGTTAGGAGATCTAATAAAGGATTTCTCAACAACTATTGAGCGATTTCTCAGGAAGATCATTAGGGGCTTATTCTAAAATTAGTAAAGGAAGTTCCGCGAAACCAAAGCTCGTTTCCAGAATATCGAAGGAACGACGTGGTGTATTAGCGCCTAAACTTCCGGGAAAATTGCCGCGGATCAGGAAACCTTGACAGTCATCCCACAACTCGGGCAACGAGAATTGGCATATGCAGAGTTATATCGAACTCTGCCATATTAAGAAACGTAAAAAACGGCAACATCGCAGTGGGTCGTGCACCATAGGGGACGCTCTGGTGGCGCATTTCAAGGGTTCACTGGCAACGCCTATCTAGTTTGTAATCAATATGTATTGCTTCTTTAGCGTATGATTCTTCCGCAATTGGCGGCTATAAGTTTGGAAGTTCACGTTTGTTGTTCAGTTGAAATTATAGTCTGAAATTGTCTTCGATTCTTATTGTCCCCTGATAACTCACTGAACATAGCTTTAGGAAAACGGCCCTTGTCAATCAAGGGCACACAAGTCAGGGGAAACTTGTTGCATTAGCGACTCTACTGCGTTAGTCAACTAACTGGCTTCCACCGCCGTGAAAACCACTAAAAGAGTTGCTCTCACGAGGGAGAGGGGCACAGCCGGCCGGGTGAATTCACTGAGTCAGTGGCCCCGGTCCGGACGTTTAGGGTCACGGGAACATCCCCGAAGGGTTGCCCTTGCCAAGGGGGAACGGGCGCGGTCGAGCGAAGTCGGGCCGGAGACGACCCACGCCGAGTTCCTCGGAGTCGGGAACGGACGGGCAGGGAAATCCACGTAGTGCTTCACTCCCTTAAGGGAAGTCGGGAACGGGAAGGGAACGGGCTAAACCTACGTCCGTTTTCAAGGAATCGGGCGGCTGGAAAAATCCACCGAGGTGCTTCACTCGCGTAGGGATCGAAGTCGGGAAAACGGGAGAGGGCGGGAGCAGGTTAATCTGTCAAGGGTTGGTGTCAAACGGGAGCATAGTCACCGCGGGCCAACGAACATAATCCGATACTTCTGATCGAACCGTGCCGCTCTTCCAGTTGGCTGGAAGTCAACGCTTCTTCAACCAACGAATTAACGTAATATAGATCGCGTTGTTCCGCTTTCATCACACCATCTGCTGCAAGGCACCTATGTCGGTTCCCCCACAAATACTGTAAAGATGTTATAATAAAATCTATATATAATATATTATATATATATATTATATATTATATATACTATATATATACCGTCAAATGGGGGAAAACGAAACACTTTAGGCAATTTTTTGAGAAAAATGTTTGCTAAAAATCACAATTCCATAAATATGATTTTAATGCATTACTGAATGAAAATATAGGAAAATGCTACCTTTCTATGTAAAAAAAATTAAAAAATGTTAAGTTGAAAATATTTTTGGAAGCATTTAAAAAAAAAAAGTGCATTTGGGGGAAAATGAAAACCTTAATTTTCAAGGTTCTTGATGCTGCCCTAAAACTCATTTTATCTTGAATGTTAACCATAGACCTTAAGACATCAACCTTTATTGCACTGGAATCTTTTTGTACCTTTTACTTGTGATTTCTGGCCATATTAATGAAAATATAAAAATCTTATAATTATTTTCAATTGCAGTATTTTTTTGCATAAAACATTGTATAAATGATTATGAGCATAATTGTATGAAAAAACTGATTACAGGCATTTAACGGAAAAAAAAATGTCATTTTGCTAAATTTGTTTATTTCATTATACCTATTGTTTCATTTTTCCCCACTTTTTAACATATTAATATTTTAAGAAAACTTAAATGCAATTATTTAAAAGTTTTAATCTCATTTCTTATCATTAGTCTTAACCAGCATGCAATGTAAAATTTGAAACTCTAGCTTTGCTATTTTTTGTTTTAGAAACCGTTAGTAATCAACGCAAAATTTAGCAAATTTGATCTGAAATTTTTGGGAATTTTTTTTAGTTAAAATATAACTTTTTTTTTAGCATCATTTTATATTAAAATAATAGTTTAAAGCCTTAATTGACTAAATAACATCTAAGAGCTACCTATTTTTTTAACTTTACTAAGAAGTTTTATCTTAATGAGATGGTGATGAAGATGAGTGGTAGTAGTGTTTCATTTTCCCCCCATTTGACGGTATATATTATATATATAATATATATCATATATATATATTAATATATTCTATATATATATATAATAATTATATAATAATATATATATATATATATTTATAATATATATATAAATATATATATATATTATATATAATATATATATATATAAATCTATTTGTATAAAAAATATAATAAATATTCCCTATATTTATATGTATATATATATATATATATTAATTCAATTAAATAAATAATTTTGAAAAGAAATTTCGGAAAATATTTACTTTAAATAAATAAATACATTAATATTTTAACAATTATATTTATTTCCTTTTCCGAATTCGTTTGATATATCAAATTTCGAATATTTTTATGTTAAAAACTCGGAAAAATTATAATTTGGCCTCAATTTTAATTTGATATCATAGTAAATACCAAAAAAAAATTGATTATATTTAGGTATGTTTATATATTTTGCATCAATTTATAACAAAGGAGTAATGGAATTAAAATACATTTTTTTTATTTTGTTTGATTTAACCCTCTATTATTTAGTGTAAATTTACAGTTTACCCCGGTAGAAAACCCCGGTTTTTCCTGATTTTTGGCCGGGGCCGGGGCCCCGGTCGGTTCCTAGTTCCGGTACACCCCTAGGTGAAACCAAGGTTAAAAGTAAATACGTTAATAACAGAGTAAAGGAACTCAACTATCTTTCAAGAGATATAAAGAATAAATATAAGATTAATATAATGTTCCGTTATGTGCATACAACAGAAAACCCAGCAGATCTCTTAATTAGAGGGATTACTTAAAATAAAATTTTTAGAAAATTTAAATTTATGGTTTAATGGGCCATCTAGATTAACCAAAAATTTACAAAACTGGCCTAAATTTCCACTGTTATCTATATCTCCTGAGTTAATGAATTTTTCTACTCTGAGTACTTTTGACAATAATTATTGACATTAATAAATATTCATCTTTTGATAAAATGATGAATATCACTAAGAATTTGTTCACCTTTATATGTAAAATAACGAAGGTGATCCTTATAAAAAATCATTAATGTATTGGGTCAAGAAGGTTCAAATTTATTGTTTTACTAAAGAAATTGAATATTTATTAAATAATGATAAAGACAAAATTCCAATATTGGTAGATAACCTAAATTTATTCTAGGACAAGGAAGGTGTTATTAAGATCTAAGGGTCGCATATCAAAATGTACATATTTTAATTATGATGTACATAAACCTATTGTATTATCTCAATTTCATTATTTTAAAACATTATTGATTTATAAATCTCACCAAAAAGTACACCACCTTGGTCTTGATTCCACACTAATCAAGGGTTTTGAATCCCTAAAGGTAGAATATGAGTTAAGAAAGAATTAATCCCTGCATGATATTGCAGAGGAAGATAAAAGTGTCGAGCATTTTAAATATCAAAAACACTGATTGTCCCTAACATAATGCAGCTAATCTCAACTTCTAAATTTGTAGGAATTGGACTATACTGGTCATCTGTTTGTAAAAACAGATTAACAAGTTTTTTATAAAAATGTTTGTTAATGTTTCAATATTCGACCTGGGATCGTCATTTGGAACTTTGCCATATATGAGTGTACCTAACTTTCTATTAGCATTCCAACGCTTCTGTAATCTTTACAGCATCCCAGATTACATATACTCAGAAAATGCTCGTACATTTGAAAAGGGTGCCAATATTTTGAAAAAGGCCTTAGAGTTTGAGGAGTTTGTGAAGGAACTTCAATTAAACAACATAAGACATGTAAAGGTGCCTGTATACGTTGCATGGTTTGCTAGTTTTGGGGAGAGACAAATAAAAACTCTGAAAAGCTGTATGTACAAGGTGATTGGGAGAGCTAAGTTGACATATTTTGAATTATTGACTACACTATCATTTATTAAAAATGCTGTCAACTTACCGATCTGAGTCCAACCTAATTCATTTCTAAGAATAAATTGTAACTCATCACTAATATTGAGAAGTAAGGAAGGAGATATATGGAAGGAAACTGACCAAGACACTAGAAAAAACTTAAATACTCAAGAATCAATGTACACCCAATTTAAACAACTATGGTATGAAGAGTATTTTTGCTTAGCTTAAGAGAATTTGGTCAAAAGCTGCATGAAACAACTTGGGAAGATAGAAAAAAAGTAAATGATATAGTCCTGATCAAATCTACTATTAAATCTAGACCATTTTGGATGACAGGCAGAGTACTCGAATTTGTGATGGGGCATGAGAGTAAAATTAGAACAGTGAAGAGAGAGGAGGGTGCCCTACCTATTATATGCTGATGATTTGGTTTTGTGTGGCGAATTTGAAGAGTTTGAGAGGATTGGTAGAGGGATTTGGCAGGGTGTGTAAAAGGAGGGGTTTGAAAGTAAATGTAGATAAGAGTAAGGTTATGGCTGTGAGTGAAGACAGTCCTCAGTATGAAGTTATGTTGGATGATGAGCAACTGGAACAAGTGTCTGAGTTTAAATATTTAGTTTACAAAAACCATATAGCCCTTCTTTAACAACGCTAAGTTCACCAGTTGTAAGTAGTCCACCTGTGGAGAAAAAGTCCAACACAGATTTTTCATTCTGTTTCCCATTCATGAACATGGAATCATTCACTTACAATCCACAACCCAAAGAAACGTCTTCTTCTGTAAATTCTGACTCCAGAAACACCGAATCACACAAAGCACTTCCTGTAACTGTAACTGAGATTACGAAAGAATTACAGAGTCATGTACGCACTGTAGCTGTCAATTGTACACAGTTTTCCACAATTCAGTTAACAATATCCGTAGCTTTTGAGAAAAATAGCCTTAAATTTGAAAATTGTATTGTTAACACCGGCGCCAGTATTAGCTTGGTTAGCTATGAGGCCATTCCCCAACATCTTGAACATCTCATAAAACCTTCTAAGGACATTGGAATAAATGCCATCAGCGGCTTAACACATGATCATACTGTTTCCGTAGATTCCTACATAGACATTCCATTGCACTTCTTTGATAGTAATTATTCAACAACACCCATAAACTTTATAATAATACCCGGAGAAATGATGCTAGCCCCAGTGGTATTGGGAGCAACAGCCCTTAAAGAAAACCATTTACTTCCCAATCTCACTTTACGAAGACTGATTAAAAGACTCGGCAACAAATTTGAGTGTATCGTCAAAGATATAAATCAGTCTCACACCAACCATGGTCAGAAAATTCCTTTAAATACTAATCCCTTAACACAGAAAACGTAAGAGCTGCGTTGTACTCTTTCTATATTAAAACATTCTGAACTACACTATGGTAATGTCTGCAATGAAGTAACTATTCCTAGCTATTTCACTGACCCAATTTTGATATATGTATATATATATATATAATTTTTACAGTATATATATACAGAGAAAAATATGTAGTATGTCTATTCAAGCATTATATTGTGAACTTATATAGCCATACTATATTTTCCTCAATACTTGACTCATGGTCTGGTTTATGACAGATGTGAAGGGAGTAGGAAGGTGTTAGTTTCATATTCCAGATGATGTCTCTAGATGCCAATGTAGCAGTCATCTGAAGATTTCCAAGCAACCGAAGACATCCGGTGGTAATGTACTGAGTAATGTAAGGTACCATTTCCAGTTTATATTATTAGAATATTATATTTATTTATGCTGTCACATATACTTATTGATACCATAGTGATACCAATATCTAGATGCTTTTTATAACCGTATAATAATTACTACCTATGTCACAATTTACTGATACTGATCACAATATTTCTAATGAATGGTTAAAATGGACCATAAAAAAAAAAAAAAAAAAAATTCAACTTCTAAGTTGTGAAGTTATGTATAATTATAAACTTATTATCGAAAAGATAATACTTCGACGAAAGGTATTTTAATGAATCTATTTATTATCAATGCCATATTACTAATTATATTTTTTTGTATTCCCATCAACAATCTCAGGAAGGTCCGCTGCTTTTTCCTAAATTTCTTACTGGTTCTTACTGTACCTGTCCTATCTTATTCCAATTAATTGTATGGTTTGTAAGGTATAACTTACTAATAGTAGAACCTTATACTAATATTCATGTATACTGGTGGTAGAGGTGTTTAACGTATTAGGCCACTGCTCCATATATAATCTAAAATATCTCTATCTCTTACTGCGGAAAACTAAGTTCTATGCTTTCATTTATTTTTAGATGCTTCGAAAGTAGGTGGGGTTTTTAGGATTTAGTGGGGAAGTGGTGTAGGAGGTAATTTGTGGAGTCCAGGTCAAACTTATTCATATTAGTATGTTAGCTTTCCAGTATTGACTTCATATTCCAGAACATAAGAATGGAATCTTATTTAAATATCGCATAAGAGATGCTCATTAGTTATTTGATGTTAGACCTGCATATGTCCAAATTAATTTTTTGTTTTCTGTATTCTTTCTCTTGGGTTTTATATTGGGGTAATTTAAACAGTCTTTCTATTTCAGTATTAGTCCATCCCCTGATTCCTAATTTATATTTGTGATTTCTAACTTAATGATTTATGACAAGTTGTAATAAAAACTTGATTGAAGGATAGAATGGAATTGCTAACACAAGTATCTATAAAATATACTGTGGTCATGAACCACTGGGATGAAACAAGGAATAATTGGTAAACTCGCATGGTAATTATACAAATTGAATTCTTCAGGTATGTAATCTTGACTTCTAAGTGCACATTTATTAAATATAATACTAAAAGTACTTTTCACTCATGCTCCCTTTAGTTTAAGTACTTACCAAGGTTCTCATGAGATTCATCAACACCTTTTGATATTCTTCTCAATTCAGTGATTCCCTGAATCATATGCTTTTAGCAAGGACCCTGCACCCGAACGTCCTTTTCGTTAAGGGTTAAGGTCTCCTATTTTCTTATTTTTAATAATAAACTCACTTTTCTTAATTTGACTTCTATCTCTGCTTGAAATAAATTCCAATTCACAAATTCACAAAACTAATTCCTGTAAATTTTACAGGGTCTTGTTTTTTGATCTTATCATTGGGTCTTCGTTATAGACCTCTCGAAAGATTCATTCTTAATTTTGGATTCATATTTATTCATCAAGAGGCCATCTCAAGACCCATCTTATTGTTGGATTTTATTTACTTCACTAGAACCATCTTATTATTGGGTTCACAGTCAGCTTAGACTAGATCTATCTTTATTTTTAGATCTTAAATATAAGACATCCCCAGCATCTGTTTTTGTCTTAGGCTCACATTCAAACTCTAGGATTACCTCAGAGGCATCTTGGCTCCCAGTCAAGATTCAATCTTAATTCAGTTTAAGTTTAGTCATATTTTCATTAAATTCTTAAAAGTCTGGATAACTCCCCAGAACCATTACTATCAAGTCAGCCCTGACCATTATTTATAATAACTTAGTTACCAGTTGTGGGTTTACCACCCCCGTAACCATTTTCCCATATATGTTGTGGTTCGTTCCTATATGTATGCTACGGTATCAGGAACACCCTAAAATATAAAATATTTAAGTAATTATCTTAAGTAATTTATATAAGTAAGCAAGTCTACTCCAGGAGAGTACTGGAGGCTATTCTGTTTTATATCATAAAGCTCAAGCTATCCCCCTAGTTTCCCGGATAACTGAGTGAATGGAAATTAACCATAACTCTCTTACTTTTGCTGTATATATGTTAAGTAAAATAAATGGATCTTTTACTTCTTTTTCATTCTCCTCTTCTACCTAATTTAAAAAGTGATCTATTCTTTACTTGGACACAACCCAGTCAGCATTTGGAGCAAGCTGGTGGTCCCTCCTTCCTGTACCCTGCCAGTAGCAAGAAAGCGTGATTGGCTCTGCATAGGCTCGGACTTTTGCAAAAGCCTGAGCCTTAACGATATCTCCCCCAGGTAGATACTGAATATTCTTTTTAATTTTCTCACTGTTCTTTACTATTTTATATTAATTTTGATAATACTTATTACTTTTTCTTCTGGAGGTCAAGTGACCGTAATTATTCATGCCTCGTCACTTGGCTCTCCACATATATATATATATATATATATTATAATATATAATATATATATATATATATATATATATATATATATATATACATATATTATATATATATATATATATATATATATATATATATATATATATATATATAATAGTATAAGATTGATAACTATTTTATATTTTATGTCTGTAGATAGAAAAGAATATATGTACCGTCGTAGCGGGTAGTTGATTATTTAAAATAATAATAAAAAACTATAAATAATATTCTTATATATTTGCAGAAAGTATAGTAATAAACATAAGAAATATGTAAAGTAATATTTAAGAAAACGTAGAGTCGCAGGCTTTCAAATATAACGCCTAATTGTTTTTTTTTTGGAAAATAATAACGAATAGAATATAAAGTGGCTAATAAATCCAGTAGAAGAGAAGATCTAAGAATATATAAAGACAAAAGGAATTGAAATAAAGAAGAAAGAGAAATATCTTTGAAGTATAAAACAATTCAGAAAGGATCAGTTTAGGTTGCGCAACAAGAAGAAAGAGAAAGTAAACGCAAGAGGACAATTAGAAGGAAACGCAATTATAAAAATGAAACAAGATATGGTATGAGATCATCTATCAATCATTCATTGAATTGAATTCACTTTCGGAGCATCAAGCAACACTCTAGCGTAAGTATGAGTGGAAGATCACACTTAATATCGATATCATCTTGAGGTAAGTTACCATCAATTATTCAGTGCGCAACTCTGCTTTTCATCGTACAAACAGGATGATATCCAGCAAAGAGAGATGCCCTACCTTTTCAGGAAAAGACGAATACAGAAACGTATTAAAATTAAGCTCATGAAAGGATGGAAAAAGTAAAATATCCTGGTTTGGAAATACGTCTAGCACTGAAAGATAAAAGCCCACGAAATATGTATAGATTTAGAAAGAGAAGAGTTAAAGAAGGATAAGAGGGAGTAGAATTGATATTATTAAAAACCCTGATGCAAGTATATAGAAAAAGACAGTAGGAATGGATAACTTGGGAGAAACCATGAAATTGATTTCGAATTGGGACAGAAGACAAAGAATATAACATGAAAGATTATAATATTAAAGAATGAAAAATAATTCCAGGGAATGTGAAAATGCTGGAGTGGTAAAATGTACAGGAAATGAAAGGAGTCAATCTTCTGGACAATGCAAAGATTGTAATTCAAATGATCTTGCATGTAGGCGTTGGGGCCCTGCGGCATAGGAAGAAATATAGTGTTATGGGAAATAATTAAAAATGTACTCCACACGCATTTTTCAGGGAACAAAAGAAAAAGTGAGAGAGAAGAATAGATTGTATTTAGGTTTGAGGAGACAAGAAAAATCCGGTTAACAAGAAATATGGAACTATTACTAAATGTTTTAGGTGCAGATCAGAAACTCATTGGCGAAATATTGTCAGTTGAATACGAGATTGTGTTATATTTGCAACTCAAGAGAACATTGGGCAATTAGGATTGGTCCAAAGAATTGGCGAAGAAATAAAGGAAAATACGAACAAACAGGAAAGAAATAGAGGTAAGCAAGAGAAGAGGATAAGATACGTCTGGAAAAGAACAATGATGAATGAACAAGAAGTTTGGAGAATCTGCAAAGATGAAATATACGGCATGATATAGAGTCCGGAATGCAAAGAAAGTGTGCGGCAGCATTTTTATATGGAAAGAATTTTAAGTAAGATTAACAAAGACAATTGAAGGAAATGAAACAATTAACAGCTATAGAAGCAGTCGACACTGTGTTTTTCAATTTTGGAGGAAACAGTATGTAAGGGGGATAAGAATGTAGATATACTACAAGAATTAATGGTAATCATAAGTGAGTATAAGAACTACAATAATAGAAGGAAACGTTCCTTGGTTGATTGGAAAAGGAGATCTTAGGAGAAAATGGAGCAGTTATTAGACTTCCGAGAAAGGAATAGTTATATGCAAAACGGTTTCAGACTACATAATACGATGTAAAGGGAAGAAGAAAACATCTGAAGATCTCATTGATTAAGAAACTGGAACCGCACAAGATGTGGCTTGGAATAGACAGAGGGTGGTGGACCAACAAGGAAATAATTGGAAAAAGAATAGAAAAACTGCATTTACAATTCGGACATGCTAGTAGTGGAAAATTAATTGGAATTTGTAATGATGCATATAAGAAGAAATGAAGAGTATCAAAGATTTAAGAAGACCTTGGAAGAGAAAATAAAAGAAATAGTGGGCAAGTGCGATACATGTATAAAATATAAAAGAACTCCAGCTAGGCCAATAGTTGGAATGCCTATGGCAAAACAGTTTAATGAAGTGGTGGCACTTGATTTAGGAAAATAGAAAATAGAAGATTTTTAATGATGGTGGATCTAGCAACAAACTATTGTCAGGTAGCATGGATAAAAGATAAAAATCCCCTGACAGTGGTAAAAGCATTATTAATGGGGAAATGGCTGTGCCGTACCTCGAACAGCCTAGGAAAAGGATTTATCAACAATGGGATTGGAATTCAAAATGAAGACATGAAAATCCTACGGGAAAAATTGGCAATCAACCATTATGGCAACGTCCATCGAAGTACTGGAGTATGGAACATGTTGAAAAGCCTAAATACCTTGGTTCCAGTCCTCCTTGTTCTTTTTGAGAGAGTATAATACATACATATGGGATCATAGGCACGATGTGGCAAATAGCAGCTAAGGAATAGTTTTAATTAATGAAAATGGGTATCACCTAATCAGTAGTTTTTGAAAAACATTACACTGCGGAGTATAACAATGAGGAAATTAACAACGAATGATTATGCAATATGCATATATGACACACTCTGGAGAATCTACAAGCAAGAGAAAAGCTAGGAAGTAATCCCATACAACGAGGAGGCTGAATAAGAGATAAAGCAAAGCTTGTCCAAGCGCATAAGAGAACATCATTCGTCGGAAGAAGCTAAAAAGGGGATTTGGTGTATTAATAAAAGATAAATGGAAAATGGTACAATGTTAAAAGTTAGTCTAAGTGATTGGAAAGACAGGTCGTGAGTGATAACATGGGCACCCTACGTGAAGTAGCTAGAGTGCATATCACTAGAATAATAAAACAAACAGGAAATATTGAAGAAGGGAAAGAAGAAATACAAGATGATACATTGTCTGAATTAGTCTGAATCAGAACACTTTTGTTCAGAAGACGGATGAAGGAGAGGAGGACGATGAAGTAAGGGTGAATACCAAGAAGAAGTATTACACCCACAGAGTATACCACATCTGGCCTAGAAGACATCAAAGAAGCAGAAGATGAGAGTGTTATGGATCGCATCACTCGTAAAAGCTAAGGTATGATTGTCGGAATCTTATGAGATAGTGGACAAAGAAACAAAGGAAAAATCAAGAGTAAGAATAACCAGTAGAGCTGGAAAAGTAATGATCAAGGACTGAAATGAATCAAAACATGACATTTAGGAGTGCTTAATATATTCGTGAAGGTTGAGAAATTTCCAGAAATAATTGTGTTTATAGATTTTACCAGTAGTATACATGTAAGCATCAACATTTCAGTTAAGTTTGGGGTATTTAGGTCAGAGAGGTGGACGGAGAAAGAATGAAGAGGCTGTACAAGAAAAGAATCAAAAAGCAATTACGACTAGATGGATCATTACAGAAAAATTAGAAAACGGAAGAAGAAAATGCAAAGCCCGACTTGTTGCTCGAGGTTTTGAGAAACAAGGAGATTTAACAACTGATTCCCCGACATGTGCCAACGAATCATTAAAAAATGTGTCTTGCTGTAATACAGAAAAATGGATGGAAATGCAAAACATTAGATATCAAAACAGCATATCACAAGGTAAACCCATAGAGAGAGATGTGTATTTAAAACCTCAGAGAGGCAAAACAAACTACTATGGAAGTTGAAGAAACTGTGTAACGTCTTAAAAGAGCAGCGAGAAATAGTGGTACGTAAAGATATATGGACGTAATAAAAATCACTGGAGGACAAGAGCAAATTGGGAACCAACTAATGTGTAATTTGGAGAAAAACAGCAGAATTCATCGGCTCATGTGCATACATGTGGAGATATTTGCTATGGAGGGAATACTGAGTTTGAAGAAAAGATAATTCGAAAACTAAAAAGGAAATTGGAAATAGGAAAAGAGAGTGAAAGGAAATTTTGTTACATTGGTTTGAACGTGGATCAACGAAATGAGGAAATTATCCTAAAGCAGAATTCCTATGTAAGAAAAATGAAAGTAGAAGATAAAAAAGATTTAAGGAAAGACAAATTAAAATAAAGAAGAACAAACAGAATACAGATCAATGGTTGGACAATTAAACTGGATAGCTCAACAAACCAGACCAGAAATATCGTATAATGTAAGTGAAAGAAGTAAATTTTGTAAAACGGCAACAACAAGAGATATGAAAAAAGTAATAAAAATTATAGAACAAGTAAAAGAAAAGGAAAACCAGATAATCATTCCTACCCTTAAGGGAAGAACAAAAATGGAAATCTTTTCAGATGCCTCTTTTAATAACGTGGGGAATGGACAATCTCAAATTGGGTACATAATAAGTATAGTAGATGAATTAGACAACAGGAGTCCTTTATATTGGAAATCAAAGGTGGCAAAGAGAGTGGCGAGATCCACTATAGAAGCGGAAGCATTGGGTTTAGGTGAAGCTGCAGATCTGGAATATATCTGAAAGCTTTATGGGAAGAATTAAATGAAGAAAAACTACCAATATTGATGAAAACAGATTGTCAAAGCCTTGAAAGAGCACTACACTCAACTTCGGCAGTATTAAACAAAAGACTAAGAATAATATTGGCATATCTAAAGGAATTACTCGAGGAAAAAGAAATAGAAGAAATCAATGGATAAATATCACAAGACAGATGAGACATTTTGACAATAGAGGGTGTACAAAATGAAAATATACAGAAATATGTTTAACAACGTAATATGAAGACATATTACACCTATGGCAACAGAAGAAATAAGAATAAAAGAAAAAGGAAAGATAAAAAATAGAAAATAGAAAAAATAGAAAACAATGAAAAAATTAGTATGAGATTGATAACTATTTTATGGTTAATGTAATGTAGATTAGAAAAAGTATTTTGAATTGTTCGGGTAGGATTATGTTATCCATAATTAATGTAACTAATAAATATATTTCTATAAATGTTTGCACCGAAAGTATAGTAATAAACTAAGAAATATATGTAAGTAATAATTGGATGAAAGTTTCGCAGGATGTCCTCTATAATGCCTGACTTGTTTTTTGAAATAATACAATAGAATATAGGGAGCTAATAAATCCTTTTGGAAAAGGAATCTTAAGAGCTATTTTTAAAACAAACACTTGAAATAAGAAGATAAGAAAATATACTTTGGAAGTATAAAAACAATTCAAGAAGTCATGATAAGTTTTCCACAAATCATTTTAAGTTGTATATACAAACCTCACTGTACTGGAAGGAAACCAATTATACAAGAATATAAAAGAAAGTATAAGATATATCATCATTTCATTGAATTGATTCATATTCTCAGTATATCATTCAATTTAATATAAGAATTAAAGACTGCACTTTATTGATATCATCTTGAGGTAAGTTACCATCAATTATTGCATATATATCATATATATATATTATAATATATATATATATATACTATAATTATTATAATATATATAATATATATTTAATATATATAATATATATATATTATATATTATATATATATATATAAATAAATATATAATATTATATATATATAATATATATATAATATAATATATATATATATATTATATATATATTATATATATATAATATTATATATTATATATATATATATACTACGTATAATATATTCTTATATATATAAATTAATTATATATATATATTTATATATATACTCATATTAATATATATATATATATATATAATACTATATATTATATAGTAATATACTATATATATACTATATATATATATTATATATATATAATATATATAATTATATCTATATATATATTATATATATATATTATTATATATATAATCTATTTTGGTATTGCTGGATATGTGATATTCGGCCGAATAATCACTTTGCTATTCGGCCGAAGTTATTTCAATAGTTTGTATTCCATTTGTGCGGGGAAAATAAAGAAACTTTAACAAAGTAAATAAAACACAAGTAATAACTATTTCTTACCTATATAGCAAACCTTCAGCATTATTTAAAAATAATTAATAATTATAAGTTAAGTTATTAAACTGAACTTCATTTGAATAAGCTCTATGGTTAAAATGACAGAACATTAGCGTTCTCTCATTTTTCAAAAAGGGATAACTATTTCTTGTGGGTTCATAAATATTTCCTCCTGTCATAAATATTCTTTCACTTACGACTGATGATGGTGGAGGTGAAAGGTATTTTATTGCTAGTTTTTTCAGATTCATAAAACTATTTTCCAGTGTTTTTCCACCAATTGAAGGGAATGTCTCATTGTCTCACTGGTCAAAGTAGGCAAACTTATATCTTTGTTTTTTCTTGACTGTAATTTCCGTATGTTAGTCTTTTACTTTTAGGTATCAAAACCACATATGCGGTCAGAACAATGGGACTCTCTTTTTTCACTCTCACTTCTCTTTTGTATGACGATTTTGATGCCGCAATTTCTTTAAAACAATGCCATTAAAGAAGTGAACAATGGGACCTTCAGCTTCACTTTTCCCACTATGTGAATCATCGTCACAGAAGAGTCAGGAGCTTAAAATTTTGCATACATTTATTTCTTTCCATGCATCAATGACAATATTTTTTAACTGTGATTCATCTGAATCATTTATGTTGAAAAATTAGCTTGAAACGCAGATCTAAGAAAGTAGCTACCGAACATCAAGATTTATTACTATAGAAATTTAGAAAATCTTTTTTTCTACTGTTTCTAAGCTTTCAACGAGTTAATTATTTCCATCGAAGCTTTTGCTTTTAATAAGCAGTTATTATAAATAAGATTTATTGTAAAATGGAAGGGATACTTCTCGTTTTTAATGCTTGTTTTAAGTGATGTTGTCACATGCTCCAAGTAGATGGATAATATTTTTCACTGAAAAATCAAGTCAACCATCTTTTCTGATTTGCATTCAGCCAGCGTATATGCTAGGGAATTTTTGTCAAACAGATCTTTTTTAAGCATATCATAAGTGCTGTTTGACAGCTTTTAGGAAACGATTGTATTAATTTTATGCTGTTTGACATTCAGCTGCATTTGTAAAGTTTTAAGCTTTGCAGCTCCCGTTGCTGAATGGTGAAAAATGAGAGGATATGCTTTTCTGCAAGGTAAATTAAAATATCTCTTTAAGAAGATAAAATTGATGAGGAAGATGAAAAGTTCATAGATTAACAAGCTATCGCCCCATGTTTGGAAATCATTATCGTATCACTAAAGTGAATTCTATTTTTTGGAAATATTGAAAAATGTCAAATAACCCTTAAGGATCTGACATTGCAAAGATTTTTTGCATATTGGCTTGCAAAATTTGTGTTTTTCTTAATTTTTTTTTTTGGACAAAAAGTTCTAAAATTTTCAATTTTATTGAATAACTTTCCTTATGCTGAGTAATTTATTCGTTTATAAGCTCATATTGTCGGCCGAATAGTTCGGTCAAAAAGCCGAATATCGAAATATTCGGTATTTTGCGAATAGGCCGAATACTGGATATTTCAGTATTTTGGCTGAATAAAGCCGAAATACCGAATACTTACCAAATATTCGGCACATCCCTATATTGTACAAAACATTCTATTATATAATATTTTATATATATATATATATATATATATATATAATTATATTATCTTATATATATATATATATATATATTATATATATATACTATTAACAATATGACTTAAGACGTCAGTAGTAATAATAGATTATAAATGCTAGCAACGTTGTTTTATCATAAATTTTTCTTAACTTCGTCACACTTTTTCAAAAATTAAAAACCAAAACTTTGTGATAATTTTAAATTTATTTTTATGCATTTTATTAATTTATTTGAGTTTATAAACATAGCAGCTGAAGAGGACAAGATTGGTTCAAAATATTCTTTGCTAATTATTCCCTTAATAAAATTCTTGTAAATATATTATGATATTAAACTTACAACTTCTTATTAAAAGAGTATTGAATTTCTTCTATTTATATTAGGATTTCATAAGTAATATTTTAATTAGACATACATATTAGATATATATATATATATATATATATATATATATATATATTATATTATATATATATATATATATATATATATATATATATATATATATATATATATATAGTATAGTGGACATTTTTAAGTGGTTGACTCAAGTTAATTATTAGGTTAGGCTAGGTTAGGTAGTTTTGGTTAGGTTAGTAGGGTTAGTTAGGTTAAGGTTAGTTTAGCACAAATTTAATGTATTTACCCTAAAATTATTAAAATAACGGATACATTTAATTATTGATTTTCGCTCTTGGAGTCAAACTTAATAAATAGCCTATATATTATATATATATATTATATCTATATATATATTATTATACTTATATTATATAATATATAAAATAGTAATATCTAAAAAAAAATATTAACGTTAGTACACTTTTTATTCTACACTTTGTACACTTTTTATTCTACACTTTGTACACTTTTTATTCTACACTTTGAACACTTTGTATTCTTAAGAATTTCAAAAATTACTATTTAAAAAAATTGCCAAATTTGGAACATAATATCTTTGGTGGGCAAACACATAAAAGTCTGAAATTTACACACACACATACACACACACACCCACGCACACACACACTATAGTAACTCTATAATAAGTAGCTTCATATAAAACATTGGGTTTGAGACTCAAGTGGTTTTGGAGGTACAACCTTACAAAAGTCATAAAATTCATTATTTTTATGTATTACTATAGATTGATTACTTGTTTTAATATATTTTTTAGGGCAATTATAATATTGTCTTAGCTTTAAAATATGAAAATTTATTTATAAGAAATAACATTTAGAAAGCTTAATGTTATGCTTACCTCTAATGATGGCCAGTGAAGAGCTGGGTTATGCTTTGTCAACTGAATAGAAATATGATTATTCTTTGAAGCAGTTGTAATAATATTTGGCATAATTCTTTCAAAGAGATTAATTTTGAACTTCCTGCCATCAGGAAAATAAAATAAAATGTATTCTTCTTCTGGGGTAACTTTCACATTCTGGTTGTCATTCTGTGCTGATTCTGTGTACAATGTTACGAGAATCTTATCATTTTCTTGCCTCCATTCATAACTAATATCCTTTAGAGAAGAGTTCCCTGTGAAAAATTCATTTAAAGCAAATATTAGTAGGTCAATAATGACTTATGATAATTCTCTGATTATGGCCATTAATGATTGTACCTAATTTAAAAAAAAAAAAAATAACTGAAAAATGCAAGTGGTATTTCTAACAGTTTCTAACAGTTTTCCCCAGTTTTGTGTATCATGTTGTGCAAAAACTAAACTTTTCAAATATTCAACTAGTGTGTTTGCATGTTTATGATTGCAAGATGATTAAGTTTTATTTAATTTTCATTGATAAATGGTAAACAAAATAATAGATTAAACATAGTAGTATTTTTAGAATTTGTAATATCTTTATAGAAAATTTCTCTACACAAAAAAAGTTACATGCACGCAGGGAATATATAGGTAGTTCTAAATTTTGTATTTTAAAATGTAACGGCTTGTGTACGAATCGAATAAATGTAAGTGTATGTTTTTAATCAGATGATTATTTCATGTTCAACCACAAGAGTTTCATTATACCTTCAAGAAAGAGAGAGACTTCCAAGATAACTACAACAGCGACCAGAGGAACGAGCAGAAGCAAAAGAAGAGAACTACAAGTCTCTACAACTACAAAGACTTGCCTGTTATCTGGGCAAAGTCACCAAGAAGAAGAGGCGCTCCCGCTCACCCCTCTGGCTTACAAAGAAGCCTGGCTCTCCCTCTCTGGCTTATAAAGAAGCCGAGACTTCCATCTGAATAAACGAGGCCGAGTTTTTCTGCCTGCAAAGAGGTCGAGCTCTTCCGCAGGCATAGAGGAGGCCGAGCTTTTCCGCCTGCAAAAAGGCCGAGCTCTTCTGCCTGCAATCCCGGGAGCTACAGCATTGGAGACAACAACTACACGTGAAGTGGCAGAGAAAAGAAATAACGCTCCCACTACTTCTGCCACATCATAAACATTACATAATAACATTATTTAATAAAACACTGCAATCAAATATTACACAAAAGCTTTATTTCAAAAATTCAAAGTAAGTCTAAGGTGACAATGGCCTCGAGAAAGAATCGCGAAAGGTATTTTTACGTTTTCTGTGTGACTATATTATGAAAATATTTTTATACGAATATAAAGTTACTTACATAAAATAAGATACAAAATATGATGTTAAATTACGTAAAGGCTTAATTTACCATATAAATTTAATAACAAAATATATTTTATTTACTATGAATATTATATTTAATATGAATACCAAATCTTAAAAATGGCAACTATTCTCTAATTTCTAGGTGGCCTTTGGCCTTAATGCCTCTCAAACTTTCTCTGACAACTGGCACTTTATAGGAAATATATGTTAGGGGTAACTACACTATATATATATATATATATATATAATATATATATATATATATATATATATATATATATATATATATATATATATATATATATATATATATATATATGGTTTAAAACTAGAACCTTTCGTCTGACCTTTGATATTCGATATATCGATATTCGATATGCTATCAATATCGATGTATATCGATATCGATGTATATCGATATATTATATATATATATATATATATTATATATATATATATATATATAATATATATAATATTATATATATAATTAAATCTGTGCTATCTAACCTCACTTTATCCTAACCTAACATAAAAGTTGGTAAAAATTGAACCTAAACCTATACTGGACTACACGTTGTCACTGAGCAATGCAAAACCTAACCTAGTATGCGATACACGTTGCACAGCAATGCCAACCTAAACCTACATTGGATTACACGTTGCACAGCAATGGAACCTAACCGAGATTGATTCACGTTGCACAGCATTGCAACCTAACCGAGATAGTTTGTCTTTAATTAAACAATTAACAATATTTAAGTTTAATAAATAATCAACTCACGACCTATGGGATAATTCATTGCTATACCTTCGAGGAAAGTTTCAAATGTGTTATCTTTAGGAATCTTTTTGTACAGTATTTGACCTACAAAATTAAAGAAATATTTTAAAACCACCTAAATTCTAATATATATATATATATATATATATATATATATATATTATATATATATATATATATATATATATATATATATATATATAAGTATATATATATATATATATATATATATATATATATATATTATATAATATATATATAATATAGATTATAATATATATATCTATATATATATATATTATATATATATATATATATTATATATAATATATATATATATATATATATATATATATATATATATATATATATAAATAGATTATATATATAAAACTATATATATATATATATATATATATATATATATATATATATATGCCCAAAATTATTAATGGAAATCAGAGTTGTTACCTGTTAAATCTTAAAAATTTGCTAAAATGCACATTTTGCCTCAAATTTGTTCTAAAATACATTGATAATGTTCGGAAAAGTACACTGCAGTTATTATTTTAAGTTTCCAATATTTAATAAATATTCATATTTTAAATTCACTCTTGTAACGCATCTTACCTCTATGCATTTCAAAACGATACTGAACATAGACCATAGCACAGACCATAGTCTGGTTTCATAATAATGGAATTCTAAAGCATTCTAAAGCAAACTAAAAGTATTGCCAAAACCTTAAAATACACTTATTATTCTAAATTTCATATATTTCCTAAAATTCATATGTAAAATTTATTCAACTCACACATCCTATCTGTACAATTTCTTAAAGAACAATGAAATCCAATATGGCGCCTTTAATGTTATAGGAATAACATATATTTCCCCGCCTCGGTATCTTATGTATAATCGATATACCTATATCGAATATCATTCTTAAACATAGAATTTTTTTTGGGGGGGTCAGACGAAATCTTCATATTAGCAGTATATATATATATATATATATATATATATATATACTATAAATATATAATATATAATATATATATTATAATATATATATATATATAAGTATATATATATATTATATATCAGTAAAAATCAAAATTAAATGTAAAATACGTTTAATATAAACACAAGTTTAATTAAAAAACAAACATTAAAATCACATGGGAGAATGGGAAAAACTCTATCACTAGCAAAGCATTACATATGGAATATCAACGTCATTCAATAATTCATCAAATTGAATATTTCTGTAAACGATATAGTTATGGGGTATAATATAATATATATATAATTTAAATATTTTATTGTGAATAAATATATTATTATTATATTTATTAGATTTTGTTTAATATTATAAATATTAAGTATTATTATATATATATTATATATATAGATTATATAGAATTATCAATGTATATATATATATATATATGGTGATTATATGTAGTGAGGTATTGTAGTCAGGTATACGTATATTAGTATATATTGGGTAGGTTTGATATAGTGGTGGGTTTTATAGATTATTTATGATATTTTAATTATGAATAATAAATCTGTCTAAATAATTATATAAGTATTATATTATATAATCAGTTCACCACTTTCTTCATCCCAGAGAATGGGGTAATAGGTGCGAAATACATGCAATTGGTATTAACAGAAAGTATTAGTAAGAATTGACGCATAGTCGATAAAGATGCTCATGATCTTTACGCTGTGGAGTTCTTTTATAACCTTTAGTAGAGAACTCGTCGTAGTCAGAAAAATTAATTCTAGGGTTTCGTGGGAGAACGCCGATTAACGACATATAGTTAATATATATTAATATATAATATCATATACATAATGTGTTATATAATATATAATGTATATTATTATATATAATACTATATAGTTGATCACGATAGGTAATATATATATAGTGATTAGTATATATATAGGTGAATTATCAGGATAGTAAATATGTAGAAAATGCAGTTTTAGATTGATTCAGGGACTCTTCATTTGAGTCAATTTTAATCTAATAGTGACTCAAGCGGAAGTCGAGAGTGAAGGTGCGCTAGGGCGACCGTGCGGAGCAAGTACGATATACGAGTGTTGTCTGCTGAGAGTTAGGAAATTACTCTCTTCTCTTTCTCTCTCTCTTCTCTTATATATAATAGATATTATTACAATTAATTATAGTATATAATATATATTAGATTATATTATTATTTTATTATAAGGTCGAGTATATATATATAATATATATATATATATATATATATAATAGTATATATAGTAGTGGTGATAGGTTATCATATATTATAATTGTAGGTAGTAGGAGTATAATAGGTGAGGGTACGTTAATATTATATATAAATAGGGCCTAAAAGTTCTCAGTTTGATCCCTTGTGACGAAGTAG
This sequence comes from Trachelipus rathkii, assembly GCA_015478945.1. Classification (NCBI taxonomy): domain Eukaryota; kingdom Metazoa; phylum Arthropoda; class Malacostraca; order Isopoda; family Trachelipodidae; genus Trachelipus; species Trachelipus rathkii. The sequence goes on from JABUQX010056018.1 coordinate 39,226, forward strand.
TATATGGGACTCTTGTTCCGAGTCGTTTAATGTCGTGTTCTAAGTCAATGAGTCACGAGTACCATTGCATTTATTGAAAAGCAATATATATATTATATTATATATGATTATGTGTAAATAATAGATTATAGTTAATATTAATAATTATACTGATAATCTGTATAATATTATATAATATTAAGGGTATAATAGTAATGTAGGGGAACTGAGATAGTAGAGTAATAATATCATATAATAGGTGATATAGATATAATCACTCAATTAATTTTAGTTTACTATTATTATTATATCTTTTATATTTGGTTTAATGGTTAGGTTAACTGGCATTTATTCTTAATTCTTTAACCTAAACCTAAATCCTAAACCTAACTTACCTAACCTAACTCTAACCTAACTCTAACCAAACCTTAACTAACAAATTCAGTTTCTCAATCATTATAAATTAAATGGAAAAAATTACAATAATTAAAATTTAATTTGATTGATTATTATAAATTATATATTATATAATAATTTATATTATAATATATAATATATAATATATTATATTAAATATTATGTAATTATATATAATCATATATATATAAATATAAAAATATATATATATATATTATTATAATATTTGCTGTTCGATGTAAATAAGGCAAATGAGACTCAAGTTGACGCAGTTGGAGCTTGTATCTGCATGGGTAATGAGCGACTCGGAAAAAGAGTCACCAGGGGGTATACTTTCCGCACAGGTGAATCTATAAAAATCTGGACTTTGGTTATATAGTGAGGAGAGATATAGGGATATAGTATAGTAGTATATTATAGTATACGGTAGGGTATCTATAGAGTAGGTATATAGTAGGAGGGTATATAGTGTATAAGTATAGTGAGTATATAATAGGTATATATATTGAGTAGTAGATATATATCAGTGTTTTATGATTGAAGAGACTAAACGAAACCCTTGAGGTAGAGCCGAGCGGAGTGTGGTGAGTATCATGTTTCTGATCTCGCGGTCTCGGTCAGACCTCTTATGTTGCGACTGACGGAGTTGAACTTCTGTTCTCGCGCGTGTCTCCCCATCGGCGCGAGCCCACGACTGAAAATATATATAATAAATATATAAGAACAAAATATTTATATATACGTTATATATTATATTAATATATAGATATATATTTTTATTAAATTATTATATACTATAATTTTATATATTTATATATTATATATATTAATAATTTATATATATATTATTATATTATATAAATTTTAATTATAATATATATTATATTAAATTATAGGAAAGCTTACTTTTTGTACTTTGCAATAAACGATAAGCATAACTGAACCCTCAAAAAAAAATTCAGAAATCTCTCAAATGTGTAACTTGAGTACCTTTATCTATATCTATAGCAGAAATAATACTTGTAACAAAACTTTGTGCGTAAATATAATTCGATAGTGTTAGTGCGTAATCCGAGAAATAAATTGACTTGGTGTTGAGAACAATACTCTAAACATTTCTGGAGCATCTGAAATTAAATTTGAATTGCAATCAAACCGTAGATTTTCCCTTCTATCTTAATAATTAGTGTTAATATTGTAGAAACGCGTCAATTAATACATATTAGTTCATCACTAATAGTCATTAAGAACACAGATACAGCTTATTTTAAACTAACAAATATTATGTGATTCACAGCAACAAACATTGTTTTTAAACAACACAAAAGATAAACATACAAAATTACTGTATTGACTCAGAAATTACATTCACGCCTCTTCTAGTTAATTAATCTGTCGTCCGAATATATCACTAAAGTGGCTTGTATCAACATCATAAAATTAAGTCCTGAATCAAAACTTGCAGTTTATGGGCATTTTTATTACTATATAATATAGTAATAGTATATATATATATAGTATATAGTATAGCTTGTTAAATATATTATATTATTGTTAAATTGTGATATTAATATTATAACTGGAGAATATTATATATATTGATTAATTAGTGATAGTTATTATGATTTTTACTATATAATTATTTAGTAGATTATTTATTATATATGGGAAAAATCAACTTTTAAAAACCACCAAGTGTGTATGAGAAAAAAAAAAAGAAGTTTTAGTATCATTTTATTCGAACAGAGATGTCTAGTTTCAAAATATAAAATTTACATACGAAGTATTTTTTTCAATTTTGATAGAATTCTGGATTTAATTATTAAATAATTTAATTTTAAGTTTAATTTGGTTCATCTACGTCTGGCATGTGTAATGCACGGGATTCTTATTTTGCGCTACTATGATAAATCAGTGTCAATTCTGCGAGCGTTGAGATATGTCGTCGCTAAATTTTCATACGAGGTGTGATAAAAGAATTTATATAAAAATTGTATAAAATAAAATGTATTTAGCAAAAAAAATATCAATTAATGTATATTCGCAAAAATATACTTATATATGTAGCAGATTGTTCAACTAGAATTTATGATAATTATATATATATTATTTCAGTATAGTGAGTATCCAACACTGTTATTTTATTGTTTATATAGTTTTATATGTTATATATATCTTATAATCCTTAAACCTAACCTAGTACCTAACTTAATTCCTAAGCCGGTATACGCTAAACCAAATCTTAATCTACCTAACCAACCTAAGCGCGTAAGGTCCGTAACCTTGACGCTTACCGAGAGCCGTAACCGCAAGCCTAAACCGTAACCAATAGAGTTATCCTAAGCCTTATCTCTCGTATATGTATTAACGTATAGCAAATTGAACTGAGAGAGAAGTGCTATATATTTTTTTTTATAGAATATAGGTATATATATAGTTTATTTAGTATATTATAGTATATATAATATGATATTATATATTAGGTAGTTATATATATATTATATATATATATAATGTTTTTGTGTTTAATTTGTTGCCAGAGTTTACGTTTCGTTCGAAAAAACTTGTCGTACAAGCGATCTCAACGGATTCTGTATAATTTGGTGTAGAAGCTCATAAAAATATCACGACACACACACACTACACAGTGGTATTATGTATTATTTAGGTAGATATATATAGGTATATAATGGTAAGTTATAGTGTTATATATAGTATAAATATTAGAAGAGTGAGTAAAGGAGTGATATATGACTCCTATTTCGAATATTCGAGTTTCTGTTAAATACCAGTTTGTTAGAATATTACTTGTATGGTATATATTATATATATATAGGTTATTATATATAAAGTTAATGTATTAAGGTAGTACTATTAATGTATAGTATATAGGGTTGTAGGAGTTTCAGGATAGAGGTTTAGTAGCTATTATTAATAAATATTATTGCAATTTATCTATACTATTATCGATATAATAAAAATTATATATAGATTCATCTAAGTGATTATTACTTGAATTTGACTGTCCAGATTTATTTGTTTTTCAGACAAAGTTCTGTGAGAATTACAGGATTATGCATGAAAGAATAATGCGTAAAGAGTGATCCGCAATAAAAGTTTTATTACATCTGCAGTTCAGAATAACTAAAGACTGCCATTGTTGCCAGAATGAGAGAATGCAAATATTATAGATACGATTGTTTTGAAATAGAAAACTGGAGAAGACTTCCAACTCTTACAAGTGGGTTTTAATCAAATTTTTTCATAGTAAAAAAAGGTGTTTTGATACTATTTGACTGCGAATCCTAGAACTCCCATAATACGTCAGAATAATGCATATTTTCGGAAGAGACGCTCTAATGAGGCTACAATGAATTCATCTGAAAGATATACAAGATGACAAAAATTTTGTCGATGGCGAATTTGTGTGATTTGCATAAAAGTTCTGCCTGTGTCAAATAATGGAGGGAGGATGTACTTTTGGAAGTCTATGTTGAGTTATCCTATCATAAGTTTCCTTGGAAGCGCGTTTTAATTTAAGATACGAAGATCCTGCCTGCATCCCATTTGGAATTATGAGAATTATTTTAAAACGTTTGCGCAATCTTTTGATACTTAAAGTTAATGACTTTCTTCTTAGCCACACAACAATTCAACATGAGCACTATGCCGATACTTACCGAAAAAAAAGAACAACTTATTGGAAATAATAATAATAATTTACCTCTCTAATTTTCAGAAACAGAAATTAACGGATTCAATTTTATATTTTGTGAGACAGACAAATGCCTCACCTCTATTTAAACATAATGGTCAGTGTTGAGCAATATACTTTCTGATCTTTCACTTTCAAAAAAATGTCAAAAAAATATAGTATTAAAATTTGTCAATGGTTTATCTTATTTATCTATGAATTTTTTACATAGTTATTCATATATTTGCTTAATTATTCTAATTTGCTTATTATGATTTCCAATTTGTTAAAACGACAGCGCAAAAATATTATATATTATATTATATTATTAATTATTATAAATATTATTATATATAATATTATATAATATTAATTGATATATATATATATATTTCTAATATATATTTATTATCATTATAAATTTAATTATATTGTTTGAAATTTAAATCATAAATTAAAAATTACAATTACTTGATATAAATTGATATCGTAGATAATAATTTATTTTAAACTATGAATATATTAAGTATTTTATATTATATTTTTTATTTTTTATTTATTTATTAAGGTGAGGTTGCAACTTATCTGGATCTTAGAATCAGGGCTGCTGAGTCAGGGTTGAAGAAAAATTCAAAATGCACGTATAGTCTGGTTTATATATAATAATATATATATAATTATAGGTAGGGACTATATAGATTATCTTATGATAGTATAGAATATTATAATATATAATAAATATATATAAATAGTATTCAAATATATATCATATAATGTAATATATAGAAGTATCCAGTGATTGAGGTTTGGCATTTTTCATTGTTTCGAATTATACTAGAAGAATATCAAGTAACTGGGATAAAATCATATATAGGATATATAAAATAATATAATAGGTAGTTGTAGGTGGTATATAGTAGTAATAAGTGGTTATACTTATTAGGATATATATAGTATAGATTAGTTAAGTGAGTATATTAACTGGTAGCAATGAAGTACCTGATAACCTCGCTCTACCATTCTTAGATTATATGTACACTTACCTTGGAAGCAAAACAACAAAGAGAAATTAACGAGAAATTTTGAGATAAAATGAACTGTCATCGCCCCTTCTGAGTATTACACTTTCGCTAATATAACAGAGCGTAACCATGACTAGGTGATACAATCATATTTAAGATTCAGAAATTACTTGGATCAATATCAAGTTTAATATCTCATAGGAGTAGATCTTTAAGAGAAACTTTTTTTTTTTGCTCAAGTGTACGTTTCTATCAGACAAATTAAAGCACCTATCATGATTTTCTGTTCATGTATCAACTGATAAATTATCAATTGAATCAGAAAGTCAGTAAGGCTCTATTTTGCTTTAAAACAAAAAAAAGAATCCTCTTGCCTCACAATTTTCAAAGACAAAAATGGCTACAGAAAAATAAACAACTACAGCGGTATCACAAATATGGCTCAAATTATGCTAGAAGTAGACAAAGGTGAAGGAAGAGTAAGAGAAGACAAATCAATGAAGAGGTACATTCTGCTGCAAATATTTTTCTTCCTCTTACAAACAAGACATTCATCTTTGACACTCCTGTATGCAAAAAAGCTTCTCACCAATTTTTTATTCAGTACGTACTTTCTTAGCAAAGCCTAAGTTCAACTAGTAGATGAACCAGTTACAAAACGTGGAATATGAATAACGAGTAGAAGTAATTGCTCAAATTACACATAAATGGTCAAATTCATCTAGATTCACCAATAAACTTCTCACTTAAAATACGGAACTTAAAAATAGTCAGAAATCGTGCGGAGACCTTAAAAAAATTCAACTCTTCCTCTATATATATTCAGTTCGTTCGGTTCACACTGTTGACTCTTTAGAAATATTGCTGTAAGAAAATCATGCCTTTTCTCTTATAGAAGTTCGTGTTACGTTATTTAAATAACTAATAACAGCCTAGTGTTTCACTTTCGGAACCTTTCGAAGTTCTAACATATGCCTCAGTCAGGAACAAGTTTTAAGCATTAGACCGTTTTCTGTTTTTGTCATTTGTGCTTATTTAGAGGGTGGGAGCTGCAAATTTTAACTTTCGGAAAATTAGCTGTAAAGGCCACTATATATTATATATATATAATATTATATATATATATATATATCTTGTTAATATTATATTATATATATATATATATAATATGATATAGATATATATAATATATATTATATAATAGATATATATATATATTATATATATAATAGTAGTATCTAACTATATATATTATATATATAATAGATATAATATATATAGTAATATAAGTATTATATATTAATATATAATATTATATAAATACTTATAAATATTACTACTACCATCGTTTTGTTCACTCAACTTTAACTTATATATATATAAATATAATATTATAATATATATATAATTACTATATATATATATTAGTATATATTGCGCCTATATATATATATATACTATATATATATATATATATGGTACAATGAGATAATGAATTTTTGCAAATGAAATAAAAATTTATAGGAGAAACAATGCTCTAAAAATTATTTCAGTATATATTAAATTACATATTCGTTTTCTTTTTCAAGTTACAATGCAATTGAGAAATATGCGTAAGTCAAAAATAAATAAAGCAAAGCAACAAATAGTGCAACGCAAACTAGTATTCAAATAACACAGTAATTTTGAATATAAATTTAAATGATCTAAACTCAGACTTTTTCTCAGCTCAACTGGAACATCTTTTAATATTCTAACGACCTGGTAAGTAAGGTTGCTTTTAACAGAAGCAGAGAGAGGAAGTGGGCAAACAATATCAAGACTGTTTCAAGCCATATATCCATGTTTGTACTAGTGATGAAGCAGATTTAATTTTTTTCGCATCCGCGGATGCGGATGTTGTATATATATATTTTATATAATACTATATATAATTTTCTTAAAAAATAAAATAATATAATATTAATTTATTTTAATATATATATATAATAGTATACTAATTAAGTATTATATATATTTTATATATTATATTTATATATATTATATATATAATATTATATATATATATATATTACTAATATATATATATTATATATATATTATATATATTATTAATTACTACTATATATATATATTATATATTTATATATATATTATATATATTCAAATATGTATAATATATATTCTTGAACACACTTACCTATGTTTCACCACATAGTCCTCTTTATAAATACACCACCTTTCCTCCTATTGTGGGTTGACATAAACCTTTCTCTTAATTTTAATCTTCTCTCCAACTGCTTTCTCTCAAAAGCTCATCCTCCCTTTGCGTTCTTTTCTGCACTTGAATCGGGCCTTGGCTTTGCGTTCTTCTACACGACTATATTGAATGACTGCTTTTCCTTGTGACCTTTGACTTCTGCGACAGGTTGGAGCTGTAATCGTTGGATTGGATAAGCAGGTTCATTTTTTCCTCGACTAAATCTTTCTCTCCTCATAATCGATGGTTCGATCGTGCTTGTTCTCTGGCCATAGGCTAGAAGCAATGCGTATGTTGTGAAAAATCTCGTTCGCTGTCACTCTCGCTTAATTTTCATTCACTAGAATATCGTTTCAGATACTCTTCAAGAGCAAGCTGGCTTTCATCAACGAAAGTGCGCTAACTACTTGTGTTTCCTACTGACAAATTCTTTCTGACCTCTAGATAAAAATATATCAACAACTTCTGTAAATCATTTTCTCCTCTTATTCATCTATGTTCTGTGCTAAACTCTCAAATAAAAGGCCATCTCTTCGCTCTATTCCTCTTAGACAACGCTGACGATCTGCATTCCTCTTCTCTCCTTCTCTTTCAGGTCCTTATGAATTGCATGTATGATGATAGTGCATGGGCTCCTGAATCTATGAACTAAGGAAGCGGTGAACAGATTGCATTCACTCCGAGTTTAGGGAAGTGTGCATCCGTGCTGCCCCTCTTCTCGTTCAACTATATCTCTATGCCTTCAATACTACACTTTCCCTCAGTTTGGAAGCGCGAATATGTCCACCATATTCGAAAAGAAGCCGCATTGATACTTGGCCATCCAGTTATAGCACCCTTCTTTCAACTCTCATTTCTTAGACCATTTGTAATCTCATTCTCTTCTTCGATCGCCAGTACGGTTTTCGGCCCTCGAGGTCTACATGTTAGATATACTTCCTACCTAACAATTTATTGTTTTCACCATTAGGAAATTAGAGTACGTTCGGTATGCGCTTGACAATCAAAGCTTTTACCAGTACTGGCACCGTCACTCTTCAAGCTCCTTCCTGGATTTCCTCTTATCATCCGTTACTGCGTTTTAACTCTCTTTTCAAATCGTCAACATCGCTGTTGTGATGGCCTTCTTCTTCTATTTCTGTCAATAGTGGTGTTCAGGGTTCTGTCTAGTCTCCTACTTTATTCTTGCTTTATTAAATCTTCTCGTCTGCACATGTAACTCATCCACTCATATGCCTAATGACTCGACCCTTCTTCTTCAACTCATTCTAATTCTGCTCCATTTTTATATAGAATTGCTCTCGTTCTTAAGCTTTCGATTTTTCTCGCTGATCTGGATAGAATTCTAGGTGGGGTCTATAAAATCCTTATGAATTTTAATTTTTTAATAAACCAAACAAATTAATGCTTTTAAACCTCTGTTCATTACAAATTTCTCGACGTTATCTCGTCCTCTACTGTTGACATATAACTCTTTGCCCTTAACATTAAACAAAAAAAAAGTCTTGAAACTGTTAAGAAAATCATTTGAATAACGAAGGACATATGGAAGCTATAATGGATGCGATGATTTTTTTCTTTTCATCACGCAGTGACGATAAATAAGAAACTTAGTATTAATAACAGAGTCATATCTGGGAGCGTCGGTTCACCGCTTTTGGATAGGTCGAATCAAAGCAGAAAAGACTTATAACTGTCTCTGTACTTTTAGTTCATTGACTTTATCTTTTATGCGCGATTTGGGGCTATTATCTCTATTCTATAGGTACCGCAGCGGCATGTCTCGAGAACTTCCCCTCGCGTGCACCTCTTTAAGACCCCTTGTAGTCACAATGGGCGTGTGGCACGATGAGTTTAGTTGTGATATTAGCACATCCAAACAAGTTTGCTGCGCTCCTTCCTTCTTCCTGCCACCTCTTTTGTGAAATTTTCTTCCATCTTCTGGTTTCCTACTCAAATTTAATTCCCTTTACTTATAAAGCCGGGTCTGTGCTCATTGCGTTATAATTGCGTTATTTTAATTTGTTGAGTGTAACACCGCCCTCCTTGAATAGCTTTGCCCGTGACGGTGGTGAACTGTTGAAAAAAAAATATATCGATTTTTAGCCACAATTATTACACAATGTTTACCAGGGTGAGAGTGGGATCCAACTCAATGCACCCCACTCAATGTATTTTCCCTAACATCCGCCCTAATTGAAAGATTTTACACATGGATTATATACTTTTTTTTCACTAAGTAGTGAAATTAAAATAAGGAAGGTTGTGGTTGTAGAAACATCAATTCTTCTGCTCTTTTATGCTGAGACTTGTTTCGCTTTTCATCAGAATATAGACTAGCATTGCTAAATAACTCTCTTACTTGAACATAAGTTGATAGACAGGTCTAGCGTTCATCCGCAGATTTATGAAGCTGGGTAACAATTTTTGCTTAATTCTTCACTAATGTTGGATGCATCATTGCAATCTAGTCGTTTGTTCTTTGTGATAGTTTTCAATAATTTTCATTTTATTTTTTGCGTGTGTTTCTCATCGCTACTGGACTGTAGAAATTCTTCCAAGTGAATCTGTTATTTTTTTATTGTAGAGGTGTTGTTTTGTACTGATCTTCCTTTTATTCCTTTGGCATTATAGACTGTTCGATTGATTTTAGACTGCAACAAAGTGACCATTTACTTGTTCAAATATGTTTACAAATAAATTGCCTTATACACGGTAATTAAGTAAGTGCTAGTATTGATATATGATAGCCATTTTTTCACAGAACAAGCGTTTTTCTAATCTAGTTTGATTTACAAAAATGATTTGATTTTAAAGTCATCATACATTACCTACGGACAAAATCTCAAATTTCTAGCGTTGAGCGCATGGTATTACCATCGGAGAGACAGAAGCTAGTAAGGCCTTGATTATTTTTTGAATTTCTTCAAATGATTCAATAGCTTAATATTTAAAAATAACTCTCTAACACATTCATTAATAATGTTAACTTGGAATACAAATTGGCTAAAAGGAAAGTTTCCTTTGATATATTGAACAATCTTAAGTGTATTATTCCAGCGAGTGGAATGTCTTTGATAACATTACGATATGGAATATCAAGCCGATTTTGAATTGATTTCAACTTATTTTCGTTTTTATTTTCAGATTCATCTAATTTTTTTTCATATCTCAACCTCCAGCTCATTCTTCGGATTTTACTCAGTCAAATAAATGGAGCGGCAAGCCGATTATTATATATGCCGGGAGCCGGACCGACCGGAGCGGAGCCGTAGTCCTGGGAATAATTTTTTTCTGAAAAATTTTTTTAGATGAATCAAACCAAGTTTAAAAATTAGATCAAAACTTTAATAGTACGATATCTGTCGGCATCTATCCCGGATCGAAGTCAGAGCCGGAGTATGATTTTTTTCGAAGAATTTTTTTTAAAGATCTGCTGAACAATTTTTCAAATAGTGCAGAAACCTTATCGGGATCCGGAGCTGAATGAAAGTTGGAACCCAGAGCGAAGCCCGAAGCCCGGCCGGAGCTGGAGCTGGAGCCGGATCCTTGGTATGATTTTTTTCCTAAAAATATACTTTTAGGTGAAAAATTTAATGCCAGAAAACGTACTAAACAATTTTCAAATAGTGCAGAAACCTTAGTCAGATCCGAGTAGCCAAAGGTGAAGTCGAAGCCGGAGCCGGAGCCGGATCCGGAGCCCGGAACGGAGCCTGGGTATGTACATTTTTTAAAAAACTATTTTTTTAGTGAAAATTTAAGCCAGAACACCACTGAACAAATTTCAATGTGCAGATATCTAGTCAATCGATCCGGAAGTCGGATCCGGAGCGATGGAGCGAATCAGAGCCAGTGAGTAGTTGATTTTTTAGAAAATATCTTTTTAGGTAAAAATTTATTCCAGAAGAAGTGCTTGAACAATTTGCAAATTAGTGCAGAACTAGTTGGTCCGGAGCCGACGGGAGCCGGTTCGGGCATGATTCTGGGTATAAGAAATTTTTTACGAAAATTTTTTTTTAGATGAAAAGATTCTTGCAGAAAACGTACTGAACCAATTTCAAAGTAGTGCCAAAACCTTAGTTAGATCCGATCCCGGAGCGGAGGCCGGATTTCGGAGCCTTGATCTGGTTATACAAAATTTTACGAAAAATTGTCTAATAGATGAAAGATTTGTTGCCAGAGATGCATACAGTGTTCAAATAAGGCAGATATCCCTAGTCGATCCGGATCCAGGAGCGAGCGGAGTCGAAGTCCGAGCCAGAGTCAGAGCCGGTTCAATAGTATAAATTTTTTCCGAAGAATATTTTTTACATGAAAAACTATGTTAAATTCTGCTAAACATATTTTCCACTATCTGAAACCTTAATCAGATCCGGAGCCGAAGGTGAAGTCGGAGCCGAGGCCGGAGCCGATGCAAGAGCTCAATTTACTGTATGGAATTTTTCAAAAAATATTTTTTAGTGGAAAAATTTATTTAATAATCGTTTCAAGAAATAATTTTTCTTAGATGAGAATAATTTATTGCCAGAACAATGCTAGAACAATTTTCAAATAGTGCATAATTCTATAATCGGGTCCGATTGGAGGTCGGAGCTGAGCCAGAATGCTGTCAAAATGATGGAGTTATGATTGAGTATATTTTAGAAAATATTTTTATTTTAGTGAAACTATTAAGCATGAATAACTATTAATAGTTTCAAACCTAGTCGATTATGGTGTCCGAGCCGAATCGGAGCCGGAGCCGGATCTGGGTATGAATTTTCTTTTTATAAATATTTTTAGTGAACTTTATTGCCAGATAGACGTTTACTGAAATCACACTTTCAATATTCAGAAAATCTATCATATCCGAGAGATGATAAGGAAAGCGGAGTGGAGTAGAGCTAGGAGACTGAGTCGAGACCGAGCCCAAACCGGAAGCCGAGCCGAGCGTCTGGTATGATTTTTATTTTAAAATTTTTTAGGTGAAAAAATTAATGCCAGAAAACTACTGAACAATTTCAAATAGTGCAAAACCTTATCTCGGGTCCTGATCCGGACCAGATTCGGAGCGGGCATTCCAATTCGAGCGGATCTCTGTCGGCTAAAATTTTTTCGAGATATTTTCTTAGATGAATAATTCTATTCCAGAAGATTGCGAACAATGTATTCAAAATTGGCAGAATCTGAATCGATTCCGGATGGAGTCGGACCGGAGTCGGAGCCGATAATGATGTTTTTCGAAAAATATTTTTTTTGTAATAAAATTTTGAATAGAAGAAGTGCTGAACAATTTCAATAGTGCAGAACCTTAGTCAGATCCGCGAAGACGAAGCCAAACTCGGATCCGGTGTCGGAGCCGGAGCAGATCTGGTATAATTTTTTTCAAAAACATAAATCTTTATTAGCGAGAAAATGTATTGCGAGTAAGACGTCGTTGAACCAATTTTTCAATGCAGTACAGTAAAACTCTTTAGTCCGGACCAGAGCCGATCCGGAGCGAACTCCGTAGTACGGTCCTGCTATGAATTGTATGATGGTTAATTGTGAACCATTATGGGAAAGAAGATGTGCTGAACATTTCAAATAGTGCAGACACTTTTGATGATCCGTGATCGGAGCAGAGATCCGTGTCGGATCCGGAGCGGTCTTGTTTATAAATATTTTAAAAGAATTATTCTTTAGTTGAAAATGTACTGCCAGAAGCTTGCTGACTAATTTTCAAATAGTTCGAAAACCTTAGTAGGATCCGGAGCCAGAGCACCGAGCCGGAGTCAGAGCCGGATCATGTTTATAAAATTTTTTATCAAATATTGTTTATGATGAAATTTGTTTGTTAATTAAAGGACGTGTATGAACAATGTTCAGAATGTGCAGAAACCTTAGTTGTATCCGGATCGGATCTCGCGCAACTTCGAAAACGCAGCCGGATTCTGGGGAATATTTTTCCTATAATTAAAGTTTTTTGGGTGAATAAAATTAATTGCCAGAAGACTGTCTGAACAATTTTCAAGAATACTTCTTACTTTGTTTTCCGGTCCCCAAATAGTAAGCCGCAGCCGAAGAATTATATGAAACGGAACCGGATTTCTGGGCATAAATTTTTACAAAAATATTTTGTAAAAGTGAAAATCTGTGCCAGAAAGTACTAGAATTAATTACTCAGACATAGTGCAGAACTATAGTCAGAGTATGCGAGCCGGAGAAAATAATTATATATATTACTCGTTTTGGGTTGAAAAAAGAAATACACAACACTGTTTTTGAATATTGAATAAAAAACATACATATATATTATATAAGATATTATTATTACTATATTTATTAATATAACTACAATTATATTGTATTTTATATAAAGTATTATATTATAATATATAAATTATATATATTCGTAGATAATAATAATAATACAATATTTTATATCCATTATAATTATTAATATAGTATTATACTATATTATATTATATATATGTATTGCTCTATAGATATACATATTAGGCTCCTATTTATATCCTGCTAATAGTATATATTAACAATAGTATATTAATATACCGAGACTGTAGATACAGAATATAATACTAGCCATTTAAAAAAAGATAGCTTAAAACCGCCCTAGTATAAGTATTTCCGACTTCCTTTATATATTATATGTATTGGGTTATATGGAAGATATTACAGATTGTGGATTGAAAAGGTTGTCACAGGGATGATATTAGATAAATGGAGATGTAAAAGAGTCGGTGCGTCCTTACCTTACATACCATGTGGATAGATTGGTTAGTGTGCGAAATCCTGGACATGTTTCGAAGGATTAGTAGCAGAATATTGCAGGTGTAAAAGAGGGTTCTGAAATTAAAGTAATATAGGAAAGTTATGGTTTTGAGTAGTGAACATTTCTCTGTGTGAAGTTTTGTTAGATGTGAGCAGCTGGAACAACAGTCTAGTTCACATATTAGGAGTATAATGTTGGAGGAAAGGAACGGATTACTGCAAATGTAAAGTATTGAAAGTTGCGAATGCATGAAAATGGCTGGTGATTTAAATCCTAGCTGATGAAGGTATAGTCTTGAGCGTGCTCATGGTCTATACATGACGTATGATATACTGTGCAACTGTATCATAGTGAGACTAGTGTCTGGATAAGACGGTACATAATAAGTTTATATATAGAAATTCTGTGGGCTACACGCATTTGAGGGTTGCTCTGGTTACAGGAGAAGCCAACAAATCAGTCACGCAACGATGGCAAGATGCACGTGGCATAAAATTTGCAATATAGATAGAGTGAGAAACAATTTCATCTCGCTCCAGGACCGAACCATCAAACAACAGCCGTAAGCGTTAACAATGTACATGAGGCTCCATGTAGCCGATCTGCAACTCCAGAAAAAAGGAGTATCGTCGAACAGTTTTCAATTCAAAACTTAAAACATTTTAGAAACTTACTTAGTTAATGCTCATAGCAAGGGTGTATTTGTACCCCCTATGTAGGTAACAGCATTCTGCGTTTCTCCCGTTTACGGAGCAAAAACCAAGTCAGGCCATGCGACATGGACATCATTCGTGCGATAAATTTGACCAATAATAGACGATGAAATTCTCTTGCGCCAGTACTCGAACGTCAACAAAGCGTCTCCGTTAGCATATATGACGGTTACCACTAGCCATCCGACACCACAAGTAAGAAAAGGTTATCCTTTACATTTCAACGTTTCCGCTTCGATATCACTGCTTGAAACTCATACTTATTTAAATCCATAGAAGGGTGATTGGAATCCTGCTGGGCTACAACGGCATTCTTTCTGGGTGCTCGCTGGTATACCGAGCAAACACAAAGTCCAGATCGCGCATGACCACAGGTATTGTTGCGAAAAAATTTTCATACAACGAAGAAAATTATCATTCGCCAGGACTAGTAACATCGACAACAGCGTCCCGTAGACATGTACAGGAGGCTCTACAACTATTGCGATCCGTCTCCCCAGAAAAAGAAGCATCTCGAGTTCAAATTTCTTGCTTCAATTATCACTCTTTGAAACTTCGAATTATATTCAAATCATAGAAGTGTGGTTGAAAAACCCTGGCGTTGGATATAGAGATTTCTGCTAAAGTTTGCTCCCGTGTTACATGGAGCAACCAACCAAAGAGGCCACCGACATGTTACAATTGCGATCGACAAATTTGATCTAACGAGAAAAATTTCTCGCACCAGACTCTAAATCGACAACAGTGATCGCATGTTAATCATGTACAGAGGTTAAACATAGCAGATCCATCACACCAGAAAAAAAGTATTTCGTTAAGATATAGGTTCCTGGTCGTCGATATCACGTTGAACTGATACTTTATTAAATTCCACAGAGGAATGGTTGGACCCTTTCTGTAGAACACGTATTCTTCAGGGGCTCATGAGAGTAACAGAACTCACCGAACGAGTTCAAGAAGCCGATCAGGCGCACAACAATCTTTATTACACAAATTTGCAATTAAGACAGAAGTAAAAAATTCGCTAGCCCAGGCTGCAATCATCGACACAGCGTCGCAAGTTAAGCACAATATTAAAGGAGGCTTTACCAATAGGCGATCGTCCCCTAAGAAAAAGAACGCATCTCGGAGTTTTCAAATCTTGCTTCAATATCACGCTTTGGAACTGCTTAATCCACATAGTGAATTGGTGAGATACTCTGCTGGCTACACGGGAGTTCTTCTGGGGGCTCTAGGGTGACAGAGCAAGCGACCAATTAAGGAAACGCGATATTGCGCACAATATCGCCTGTTGCAGCCAAATGTGAAATAATATAGAACGAAAAGAATTTTCACTCCGACAGCAATATACAGGAGCTCTTACCTCTAGGTTCGAATCACCTCCCAGAAAAGAGCATTGAAAGTTTTCAAATCTCCTCTATCGATATCCCTGCTTGAAACTCGAATTATTTACTATATCACAGGAGGAGTTGGAACTTCCTGCTGGGGCTAACTGCATTCTTCAAGGGTGTCATGTTTGACAGAGCACCAACCAAAGTCAAGGAACATAGACATGTGCACAATATGCTTTTGTTGCACAAATTTGCATAATAAGACAAAAAAATTCACTTGCTCCAGGATTAACCAATCGACATACATGCGTGCTGTTAGTACAAATACAGAGGTCTACCAATGTCGATGCGCCTCCCCAAAAAAGAGATCTCGGAAGTTATCTCTTCGATATTTTCATCGCTGAACTAATTCTTTAATCATCAGAGTGTGGAACCAACAGCTGACCGCTTTTCAGGTCTGGGTCGAGCAGCCGAAACCCATCAAGGATCCTCACATGCGCCAACTCGTCGTTGCGAGAATTTGCAAATTCAGAACGAATAAATTCCCTCCGCACAGACATCGACCATCACAAGGGCTCACCATTACACTGTACAGGGTGTACATAGTCGATCCCCCGCCTCTCCAACAAGAGACATTCGAACAGTTTCACTCTTTGTCTTCGACATCATTGCTTTGAACCTACTTATTAACATAATATAATATAACCCAATATATATAATATATTTATAGATAATATATACTATATACATATAATATTAGTTCTGTAGTAACTAACCTATATATCGTTTCTATAATACTCATTCCGATATACTATATATATATATATATCTCTAATCATATTTATATGTATACCTGATATTCTATTTATCTAATGGCAATACTAAACTATCTACGATACCCTGTATAATATCTGAACTTTTTTCTATATTCTCTTTTTTTCTTTCGTGATCTAAGAATGGCGAGAGAAAATTGCTTCTTAATTGTATTTTAACCTTGTTTTATTTTTCCTTACTAATATAAAAAAAATCATATAAAAAAACAACAGATTTATTTCTTAAATTGTACCAATCTCTACTAATTAAACAACTGTTAATATATGTTTTGGCTAATAGTAGTTTGTTTCACATTTGTTACTTTCCTCTGTTCAAAATACGAATTTTTGAAAGTCTTTTAGATTTGTAAAAAAAACTTAAAAAAGCCATATTTTCAATAAGTGTTGTTAATAAAGTTTAAGCGATTTTTTATTTTTAGCTGCCAAAAATAAAATATTTGTAAATTTAAAGAAATTTATCAAGGAATTTTAAAATAACTTCTTTTACCCCACTGTTCAAAATCAACATTTTTTTTCATAAAATTAAATATACCATACTTGTATCAAATAAACATTTACTTCGAGTCTTTCCTCAGTGACTATTTTTCATGGAGTCTTTCCAATTAAGATTTATTATAAAATTCTTTTAAATCTCGACAAAAAATATCAATATGCAATCGCAGGGTCAGAATAGGGGATGCGGATGGGATGTGGTATTCGTCGGATATATTAACGTGCGCGAGGGCTCGGATGCGGAAGTAATACATATCTCATATGCTTTGTATTATAGTGGTTCTCTATTGAATTAAGTGTATCCTAGAGGTTTAGTCATACTTTAATAGATGTTTTTCATTTTGAGACATTTCGTCCGTTATATATTGAGGATTAGTTGTGAACAGTGTATAGTGGCAACCATCATTGTCGTCTGCCATTTACAGTTATGTCTCATACTCACGTTTCTGTTTGTGTCTTGTAATCCTGTATGCATCGTAAACTCTTTATGTGTTTAACATGTGATTTGTTCAACTATGGTGTTTTAATCGATTATTATTTTAAATGTTATGTATAAAATTATATTATTTATTTTACTTACCATAATAATCAGATCAGTTATCTATACACGCCGTGCTTGCGCTTGATCATCGACTGTCTCAGATCATGCACGTCATTCTAAATCGCACTGAATAAGAGCATAAACCTGCTCTTCATTAGAAGATGTCGCATAGCTCTTCAATAACGTCTATGAATGTAGCTGTTCCATTCTTCTCATTCGTATTCGACGAACGGGGAATATTCGGTCCCTTAACGTTGTTCGATGAAGTGATACATTTTGAATTGGACGTAGTTGAGACTGATTGGACAGTCGTATGCGTTCTATTCTAAGTTCCGCGTACGTTCGCTTCTTTATTTGTTTATATAGTAACGCAGCATTTCTATTTTCCTCTTTCTTCTTATCAGACTTCCTCTTTCTTGAGTCTGAGCATTTCTTTCAGCTTCCTCCTTCTTGAGTTGAGCATTTCTTTCAGCTTCCTTTCAGCTCCTTCTGCTTACAGCCAAAAGCTCTCTATGCTTCGCTCCTTCTTTCTTTATAGTGCTTTCTCTCTTTCTTTAAAAATCGACAGACTCTTGCCTTTTAGCTAAATCTTTAGCATCTGACCACAGGATTATAGTCATTATAGTACAACGGAGAAGAAAGAGAATAAGAGAGTAGTACACTAATATAGTAAGCATATAATGTAGAATAGAGGTCGACACATAATATTTCCTTCCGGACAAGCATCCGAAATGTCTGTCGTTAATATTTACTACTGAAGGACACGCGGTTCAATTTCCAAATATTATCGTTCGTTAGCGAGTTATCAGGTCTTCCAAAGAGAGAACAGATAAGAATGGTTACGCCGGTCACCCCGGGGGTACGCAGAGGAACTTGGGGCTACGCCAAAGAGTACGTTCAGTTCGCTACTTTGCAATTGTTTGTCTTAGTATCAAGGTTTGGCAATATATTATTATATTAATATTATTACTCCTATTATTTGAAGGCAAATATAAACTATTACTATATATAAATATATATTATACATTATATTACACTTATATATTATATGTATATATGATAATATACTCTAAAATTAGAACATTACTATTAGTATTTTCTATTAATACATATAACCTAACGTTATATAATCCCTACTTATTATATATATATGCTTATATTTTATATTATTTATTATTATATATGTATAATATCTATATATTAATTTTCTTTCAATTTGGGATTTGTCCTACATTTTTTAATTTAATTAAAGACAACAAAGCTGTTCTTAATTTTTAATTTAAGTAAAAATAATGAATTATAATTAAAGTAACAATCTCATTTATATTATTTAATTTATAGTAAATTCCTTCTAGCTCTATCTGGAAGAAGAAGCTTGTACGTGCGGAATATAGGCGGCTAGTCTTATATTCGAACTCTAGTTTGGTAATTGTTCGGATGTGGTTCTGATTGTTGCTTATATTGATTTAATTTATAACTATTTAGTGGTATTAGGCATATTATAAATAATGAATAAGATGTATTAGATTTGTTATTAAAAAACGCTTATTAACTTATTATACAAGCTTTTTAAATGAAAGCTAGATATCATCTGAATGTGGATTTAAATTAAGTATTTGGTAAGAAATGTAAAGCTTCATACAATAATAGGTACGTGTATTTACAAAGGTATTTCGTATGCTTTAAATATATTATATTTATTATTTTGAATATTAGAAATATATTTAATAAAAAAAATTTTTATTTATTTTCTAACTTACAATTTAAAATTCCGATACTATTTATTGTTCATGTCGCCATATTATAATTATCTTATATATTTTAATATTATTATTATTTATACTTTTACTATATATAATATATTTATATATAATACATATATATATCTATATATATTATTATATTATATATATAATCCGGGGCAATTAAGGCATCACGTAATATTTAAGTTTAAACTCTTTCATATGGAAATGTGGGCTGGGTTTGGTCTTACTTTGGTTCAACCTAATCGGTGTGATTATATTAATTTAACTGTTATGTACGAAGTGGTGGAAATTAAATGATCATTAATGAGAATCGAAAAAAATGGATATATATTTTAGTATATCAACAAGTATATTCTACATTACAATGTAAATGCGATAAGGTTTCTTATTGCCTTCAACTCTCAAAATTGCATGATGCATATCTGGAGATGTCTCCCGATGTGTAGGAGTGCAAGCTCTGAACGAGTATGTTCACGCTCAACATGCCTCAACAAGTCCAAATCATGTTTCAATAGATTCATGGCGGCTCCTCGCAGAGATGCAGGATCTACCTACTGTGTAGGTACCGTTGGCGCCTAGCATGTGTTGTACCTTCATGGGATCATAAAATGGATGCCATGGAGGAGCGAGTTATTACTTGATATTGTCTAGAACTTTCATCGTTACGTTCCTCAGTCACTATATGCATGCGTGCAAGCACCACAAATGCCTCACACCATCACAGATGTCATCTCCAAGATCCTTGGGAATTGCATAAGCAAAAAGGTCTCATCCTGCAACGTCTCCAAATCGCCTAGTCATGCTGTCCATGTGTGTGAACCGATCTGTGAGGTGTCCAATCCTCCGTGTGAAATAAAATCGCA